>JAECUM010007421.1:0-94960 GCA_016617855.1 Megalonaias nervosa | reverse complement strand
CTTAGAAGAGCAAACTTCACAACTACAAAGCAAAAATCAAATGTGGGCTTAGTCTCAGAATAGAACTCCACAACAAGTATGTTAAAAGGTAAATATATGATCTCGAACTGCATGGTAGACGACGGATTTTCATCTTCACATATGCGTCTACTTAAGAAACTTGACTTGGGTCTAACTCTAAGTGCTTGGCAACTGACAATATGATGAAAATGAATGGGAAATGGCCAGTGTAGTGAAAATATTCAAAGAAGATGACATCATCCTACTACAGACCATACCCTTTCGGAGAAACAGTAGCCATGTTTTTGAAAGACTGGAATTTAAATATATGCATACTTGTGTATGTAAAAATGATTTTCTTCGCCAAAATCAATCTGGTTTTAGACCTGACCATTCAACCAATAAAAGTTCATAAATATCCATCATATACATCATTATATTTGAAAACCTTTGACAGATTGTGGCGTAGTGGAATAACACTAACAAAGAAAAGGTATGGAATCAATAGAAATTATACGCCTTTACCGATCACTGCCTTCTTAACTCTGTCCTCGTGGGTTCCAGCCTCAACCAATGTGCGTATGTGAGAAAGTCACCAGTAGCTTCCCATGGGCGGTGGTTCTTACTTGACTTTCCCGGGTTCTTCCTTCACCAATTATACTGGCCGCCATGTATTGCCTATCTTGATCTGAATAAATGGTGTTAAACCCAATACAAGAATAACTTTGCTATCTGTATAGAGAATTATTGTTGGAAATGAATTCTCAAATCCTGGGCGAGTCACTGGAGTTATACCACAGGGACCAGTATTTACCCCTTACCTTTTGTTATACACATTAATGACATAGACAAAAGTTTAACATTAGTGATTTGACTGTTTCCAGACGATTCCACTTTACATTAGGAGCGTCTTCAAAACTTCTGTCTTATTAGCTTTAATCCAATGACCAGCAGAAAATTTAAATACTTACTCAACCATGAACTGGAACTTTCCGTTCTTGAATAATCATTCTGGTACATCAAATAGACATCCGAAAATTAGTTTACCAATGACTCTTTACTAAACCAAAAGATTTTCTCACTCATTCTGCAGTTATGCATATTGGACCATGCAAAAATTTAAAATGTATTATCAAAACATGTTTTGAATAAATGTACCATTTACATTTAGAGAAGCACTGCATTTATAAACCGAATGGCCTACTCTGACAGAAGGGCTAAACATTGAAACATTAGGAGAAAAGAAAGACAAAACCAACGCTGTTTGTATAAATAAATATTGACAGCCATTCTCCGGACTACATGCATTATTTACTCCCACTTTGTTAAACGAGACGAAGTGCCTTATACTCTGAGAATCTCGTGCAATATCTCATAAGTATCGACGTTAAAATATTGAACGTACCAACTCAAATTGACTCATTCAAAGATATGTTACAATTCACAAGACACTGTTCATCTATACTAACCTTCCAATTATTTACCATTTTTAATAGGCACGTTTCCGTGTTATTAGGCCGATTAAGACATGAAAGCAGTTTGCTCAGGTATGATTATTTACCTGTGATTTTCCTGTTCTTCAGGATTTCCAGTAGAAACGATCGTCATTTTCTTTTTGTTTTCAGACTGTTGAATAGCGCAAGAAATTACCCTTTCTCATATTAATCATTATGAATATTAATATGGATTTTGAAATGCCTCCATTTGGCAAAGAACATTACACAGTAGGGGAAACCATTATACTTCAAAAAGAAAAGCAGAAATTTATAATCATTACAAACTGGTTCAAAGACATTTTGATCATCTTTGTCCCCTTATGTATAGAGTTAGGCTTTCCCTATAGGATCATACTAAAACCCTATTCTCCATTCTTCTCTTTCTTCAATCCACCTAATTTCATTATATATATATATAAGAGTATATATATATATATATATATATATATATATATATATATATATATATATATATATATATATATATATATATATATATATATATATATATATATATATACACACATTTCACCTGGCCTTAATTTTGCCACACAAATTAAATTATTGAGTTAATAATGGACATGGATTTTTAAGTTGGAAAGTTTGTTCCGGTCATTATGCTTTGTATTTGTATGCATATGTGTGATTTACTTAGCAACAATAATGTTTAAAACTAATCCTAAAGAAACAGAAAAATATGACGAAGACAACTGTTGCAGGGAAGAATATTTATTGCGTAGAGACTCATAAATTAGAATTTGCGTTAGTAGCATGTTCGTCTCATTTCTCTTGGGTTTGATATTTTGTAATATCCTTGCTTATTTATTCTTTCAGACACTTTGTCATTTTCGTCGTCTTTTCTTATATCACCACAATTTTCTGTTTTCCTGAGACAGTTTCTTCCTTTTATAGTTTTTGCTTTAGTTCCTATGTCGTTCAGCAATATGTTTGTTTCAGTTATTTGCTTAATATAAACAGAAAGAGACTCAGGCAGAAAATGCGATTATATGATTGCCGACCAGAACATGAACTCCTTATTGAATTGATGGATTTAATTATGTGAAAAGCCCGTAAAAAAGAAATTCGGACGGTTTAACGTATTACAAAATTTAAATATTAAAATTTAAACTGTACATTCTATCAATAAAATAAGAAATTATGTTGCACCCTTTTGACTCCATTGTTGTAAAACACCGTTAAACAAAATAACTGTTTTTAAAAAGTGTCAATGTACTCAAGTCAGTATTCTCTAACATCAATAGTTTTTGAACAGTAATGGAACAAGACCGTTGCCAAATGTACCGTGAGTGCTCTTAATAATTATAAACTTTGAACAAACGTTGTGCTCATTTCCATGCGGAGCATCAAATTATTTACTATTCGCACAATTAATTCTATTATGACATTATCTGCAAAGATCTTATTGCATGTAGTCTTTTGTATATATAATAAATCTTGCATTTGAATTATCTAAAACTGCTTCTCACGCATCGTTATGAAATTAAGGTAAAGAAAAGTTGGAAATTGCAACGTTTTTGTAAGTAACGCATTGCGAGTATCTCTGAAACCTCTTAACAGATTTAACATCTCATTTCATTCATTTATGATTGCATTACCTTTGTCATATAAAAACTCATCGGGTTAATAAAAACATACAGGGATTATTTAGAATATGGAACGCCAATCCAAAAATGTGTTGGACTGAGATCTGAAATGTATGCTTTAACACCTGCTGACCAAGATGAAAAAGGAGTGCAGTGGCATAAATGAATATAAAGTCAAATAAAATTTAAAATTCAAAACATGTGCGAATACATTCTTTGAATTAACAGAGGATTACTAAGAGGTAAAAATGAAATAAACAGAGTAAGAGTCAATACAAATAAATTATAAAACAAAATAAACACATGAAGAGTTAATAGAAACTTTATCACCAGCAGCTAATAAGACAGGTAGAGGCCCATTGTATAACATATCGGAAGAGCACATTTTATTCAAGTAACTATCTCACGAAATTTATGCTCAAGATTCATAATGAAAGTATCATTTAACTTTATATTATTTCCTTTTCCAGTTCTGTTGGTATGATTCAAGTTTAAATCTATACAGTTTCTAAACCATTTAATCATTCGACTAAAATACTACAATCATTGTTTCCCTGAATGCTTGGGTGTTGAGTTTTGTGCTGTTATTATATATATATATATATATATATATATATATATATATATATATATATATATATATATATAGTATATATATATATATATATATTTATACACACACAAAACAGTGTCTCCAAAAGAAAATACATTTAATAACAACAACAATGACAGTCGTGCATGGACTTGTGAAACCCGTTGGCGTAGATAACCCTAGTACATGAGATATTACGGAAACGGGCTCGGTGATGTTGTTCGTTGATTATTTGCAAGTGAACTGAAAGCACTTACAATCTTAAATGTGCCACTGTGGATCGCGTGAAACAACTCGGCTTGCAGTCAGCACAGACGCTTCGAGATCGATGACGCCAATTAATAACACATCTCGCTCAGCTTGATGCGGCCAAACACAACCCCAGTAACACTAAAATTATCCAAATCAGAGGTGGCACAATGCAAAACTAAGGAGGAATATTGCCAGCTTTGTTAGCAACTGGAGCTTGAGCGGTTGCATAAGCTGCAGCACAAGGGGCTGTCGGAACCGTTTCAGAAATTTGATTTTGAAAAAGGCGGTTGGATGCAGGGCAAAAAGGAAGAGGCCTTCGATTACTAGGAACGAGTCGTCGAATACCCTCAGGCAAAGTTCTTCGATCACTCGGTAGCAGAAGATCGCGCTGTTGATGGAAGCGAATCTTCTCAAGTGTCCATTGACCAGTCTCGATTTACTCGCGATTTCAAAATCGATCAAACATTTTCGTGGTGCTTTTAAGCTAGATTAACATGCATCGATGATTCTACGCACATGGGAAACTGGCATCTTCAGTCTGGATTCATCAACAGGCCCTTCCACTCACTGGGTCGCATAATTGGTAACATCTCATCATAGTTTGTATTTTGACTCGTATGGACGTGTACCGCCAGTTGAAGTTAATTATTTATCACAGTATGGCAAACAACCGTTAATTTATTCGCATATGCCAATACCAGAAGAGCTGGATGGTCCCATATGCAGTCATCTGGTCATTGAAGCGTTGCCTGGACTTCAGCGCTCACCACAACAAATACTTCTTGATTTCACATCAAAGTATGTGTAACATTACACAACAATATCTATTAACATCTATGGTCGTTACTTAGCACGACACTGTGCTGATGTAGATCTGAGCCATCTGCAGATATGTCACCAAAGTGGATTTGTCTGAGGTTACCAGTCCTGTTGTTGTTGGTGCCGATGCAGGTGAGCTTGTGATTTTTGACGATCAATCGTAGACATTCAAGATATTATTGCCAAGTTGAAAGGCAACTTTGTGGAGGAATATCTGGTTGAGATCGCTGACAGTGGCGGAATGAAAGACATTGGCGTATTGATTGCATTTATCACAAACTATGTTGATACAGCTAATATCGCAACAAGACAATACTAGCAAGACAAAATTGCTCACGTGCCTGAGACACCACGTGTAGTAAGTTCATGGTACCAAATTATAGAAATATCATTCCAAGAAGGTGAGAAACCAGTTGAAAACGTAACCCTATTAATAATTGGTCGACTTGGTTTCCTTTCTTGCGTAAATAGTTTTGATAACCTGAACCTCACATTTAAAATGTGCGAGAGTCCGGAACACGGAACATACTTTCTTGTCATAACTGGAAGAAAAGGTACGTGGAGGTCGAATGGGAATGTGGATAAATAACTAGCGGCATCTTGATCATAACTACGTTCCAGTAATATCAGGAATTTAGAGGCCCAAGATATTCTTTCACAGTCACATTATCAACATCATTAGTTACCAGAGATGAAATTCAGTCCGAAGGAACCAACATTTATTCGGACGTACGGTTAATCGTGTTTGGTGTTTGTGTTTAAGATTAGAATTTATCCTTATGTATAAGTAATGGAATCCGACCGCGGAGATGAGGTTGTGGGATCTACCGAAGGGGAGATGGATAATCAGGTAGCGGATGTTAACATTTTGTTCCACTTGTCAATGAATATGTGCATCAAAGTGACGCTACCAAACCCTCGTATGAACTGGCCCATAATTTATAAGAGGCCAAGTAGAAATTGCCATTTGGAACCACTTTAATGTACCACTACCAACTCGAGGCCCAGGCAAACCAGGGTTACGTTCACCATAAAATATTTTACACCAACATTGACTTAGCTGAGGATAAAGAGATCTCGACTATGTTTGAACAAAAACTCCCTTATTCGGTAACAATTATCGGGCAAAGATGACTATTATATGTCAAAGGTTCTGGTGTAGTCGGTGTGTTTTTATACGAGAAGGGTGCCAAACCACAAGATCGAACTATCGCAGGAGATTTAAGTATTCACGAGGTAGAGGTTTGCTGTTTATAGCTACGACAACTGTGTCATCAAAAGAAAACAATTGGCTAGAGGTGCGTATGCGATTTGCGCCTGCCTGTGATGATGAGGCCCGGCAAGGCCTGCCTGTCGTGCAGTCGTGTTATGCGATCGTATTAATAATAGAAGAACTATGAAGGACGATCAGTCATACCGCGGTGGACAAATAATCGAAGCGGAACAACAGCTGCGAAATGAATCACTAAGAGAACAGCGCTGATATAAAATAACAAACGTGCGTGTTTGATCGCCGATGCTATTTGCGGTCTTGATGAGGCAGCAATTGTTGGCCTTCTCCTTGCTGTGACTGGACTCCCATCCACATTGTAGGTACACCAATTATTATTGGAGTTATATCGATAGTAACCGGTGTCTTTGTGCGAGCGATTTAATTTCGATGCGACTACAATCTAGAGTTCATGTATATTCCTTATCGCTTGCAGCTACACAAAGCAGTCTCAATACGATCAGCAAATTGTACTCAGCAATCGAAGATAAAAGAGTTTGAGATTGTGCTGGCAGAAATGGAAAATCACAGACATTTACGAACAAAAATAAGAACGAGCGCGGATTTACAAGAAGTTAAAGTCAAATAATCATCTATTGATATGGGATATATAAATGCCAAGAACACATATAGACCTTGAGCCAGCAACTATTAAGGAAATACAAAGCATGCATGGTTCTGTTCCTGTAATTGAAGTCCAAGAACGATATGGAGTAAGCTCAACCAGATTGTATCCGAGATGGAATGTAAACAAATATAAGGTAAAATCATCTTATATCATTCAAAAAGATTTACAGCTTACAAATAATATCCTTAAGACCCTCGAAGAAGATATTCTACCAATGCTAAGCTATAATATGTGATAAATGAAATCAACACTGAAATACATAATATCAGCATCCAGTTTACTCATGTAAGTTACTGGCAAATATAAATAAAATTCTATGAACATCGTTTGTTCATCTACTAAACGTTGCATATATTTTAGCAGTAACCGCACATTTTAGCAAGTAACTCATGGAATATAATCTAAGACAACGACATGGGATAGAATGGTGAACAGATAACAAAAGAGTTTTTAGTACAAATAAACAAGGAGTTTAGTGAGTAGCATAGTTGCAACAAGTAACACAAGCCTGTTTGTATGAACTATATTCGTTGCAGTGTGTATTGATATCTACTGATAGCCTGTCTGTCTGAATACAAGACACTCTGCCATTACAAGTAGACTAGCATGAATGCCCGGGGTTTTCGTCAAACTGGATCCCAAAGGGTCTCTAACAGACCTATTTGCCCTCTGTTCTACAAGCGTTGGTTGCGTGGTTACTATACAAGCACGAGTCGATTGGGTAGCACATGGATAAAGTTAGTCATGGAACAGAGGGCAGAGATGGATGGCAGTAACCCTTGTGGGTCAATGTGCCAACACTCCAACAATCGTACTACTATCCTCTAACAATTATCTGTATCATCTGATTATCAGCCACCAGTTCCTGATCCTCAGAAAACTACACCTAATGCATTTAACAGAGGATTAATTACGATATGGATTGTTGTTCGATTAAAAGCTAAATCTTGCATACTAAGTAGTATTGGTCCATTACTCTAAACTCAGTTTGAAATGACACTTTTCGTGCGTATTGCTCATTCCAAATCAAAATACACTGTACATATGATACTAAGCGGCTCTTTAAAAAGCGTTTTGTATATCTATAATGCAAATTAACTTTTGTCCATGATTGTAGATTGTAATTATTTTGCTCAATTTTCTGCTGTTTGCATATTTATTTCTATTGATTTTAAAATGTTTCTAAAGTATAAGATATATATTTGTAGTCATGGTTGTTGTTGTAGTTTTTAACGCCATTTTTCAGCAGAAGATAGGCTATACATAGCAGCCAGTATAAATGGTGGAGAAAGAAGCCGGGAAAAGCCCAGGAAGAACCACCGACCCACGAGAAGTTACTGGCAAGCTTTCTCACATATCCACATTAGCCGAACTCGAGACTCGAACCCACGCAGACTGAGATAAGATCGCTGTGATCCGTAACGGTGAGCACTTTAGACCACTCGGCCACTCGGGGCCCTTTATCGTCATGGACATCATCAGCTAGTCTAATTTTGGTGAAACATATGTACATTGTAGAGGTACATTTCGGCTTGTATTAGATACTATGTATTAGATACATTTAACGGAAATATACAATGGAAAACCAGATCAAGACCTGTGGATAAAGGAAGTGAGGGAACAACAAGGCAACCCATTACATATTGTTACATGTCAAGACTCGTACAAAGTAACAAAGAAAAGAGTGAAGCCAGCAAGCTTTGTAATATTTAACAAAAATAATTTATTTCCCTAGAAAACAAGGTAAAGATATGAAAAAGGACTTACGGTTTGTCAATCTAATCCAAAAATTAATCCTAGAATTAAAAAATATACGTCCTATCACTAAAAAGTTCTAAATGAATCAAAGTTCGAATCCTGATGAAATTCCAAGATGGAAGGCGATGACACCCTCTATAACCTGTCCTGTGTCGTTGTGTCAACAGTTCCTTGTTGAATTTTATGAATCAAGAATAATATTCCGGCTTTAGAATTCCAAATAATTTCCAATAAATGTCTTTGTCCAATAATTTTTATGAGCACTGGTATTTTCCAGGGAATATAAATTATTAAATCCAAAAATAGAAGAATTTTAAATCAAACTGGCATCAACATTGAAAACACCTTGAGCTCTGAAGGTGTAAATTACAACTGACTAACTCCACTACAATATATCTGTTTTAACCCTCAATTTTAGATCACATGGTGAGGTCACGTGGTCACTTAGTTCGAACAGCGCATTAAAATAAAATGTCAATTAGCACGTACGCTATTTACAGGTTCAATTGTACTGAACGAATCTTATTCTAAGATTCAATAATAAAAAGTTGTTTACAAAATAGAGCTAACACGCAAGCCAAGTATGACCTTGATTACGACCAATGATTTTCACTCTGTGTTTACCAATTTCTGAATCAAGGTCAGGAACTAGGTCAGCTAAAAATACAAGATACAAACACTACTGCGTTTTAAATCGGGCTAAAAAGAAAACTGAATTTTCCGAAAATAATGTCAAATCCAGTGAATAAAGTAATCATTACAATAACATGTAATGAAATAAAAATACAATAAAAGAATTTAAAACTAACACACAAGTAATTAAATTACATATATGTAACAATATGCAAAGGTTAATAATGAAGGGATGAAAATAAAATACATCTAAGGTACGCATAAAGGAAAACATGCTTTCAGAAAGTTCGATCAGATAATTATGAATTGATTTTCCTGGCACTGTGACGCCGTTAATTTGGTGATGTCAATATTGCTGTAGCGAATAAGATCAAAATATTATCATTCATAAGTTAACCCCTATGGGGGAATAAAACGCTGCTGTTTATTAGTCCGATAACTACAAATCATTTCTGCAGAAACAAACTAGGCAGGTCTAGGCAAGATGTGGCTCAGGGCTGGTCTTCAGTAACAATGAAACCGAAAGAGCGTGGAATGACTGAGGCTAGTGTGTATAAATCGGTAGAGATTATTGAACTAAGCTGAACAATTTCAAGAACTCGCCACACAATTTATAGGAACAGAGCTTGTAAATTCTTTAGATATTGTCTTGAAAGACTTTGATGATTTGATATACTTCCCAATATATTTAGTGTCTTAACTTTGAGAATGGCATCCTATCCGCTAGTCAAATTTACATTTATCTTTACAGCTTAGCATCCTTAGTTGTGCAGCTTTCGTTATAAATCGAGTACCTAATTTCTCAATATTACCATGTTAAAACCAGAATTCATAAATAATGTCTTTAGCTCATGTACTACTTGGCTGCAACAATAAATACCATCATTCAATTAAAGTCTCAGAGCATGTGCAAATGCTTGCTCTTTCCAATAAATGCTGGTGATTTTTCTGCCAAATACTAATTTCTATGGAAACTTATGATTGTTTGTGTTTACTCAATATTTTGCTGTCAGGAAGAGGCTTGACGCAGTCATTCAGTGGCTTGATTCTGTCATTCAGAAGCTTGGCTTTTTTTCATTTGTTGGTCAGAATCGTCTTTCTTTTAGTTTCACTGCTTCTACTTATAATTTCAGCTGCAAGGAAATTAAATATCCAGAAGAGCTTCCAACGGCTAGTGTAATCATTCCGTTCTACGATGAATGGCCATCACTTCTTCTTAGAACTGTTTATAGCGTGGTCAATCGAACTCCGCGCCATCTCTTAGAAGAAATAATCTTAGTTGACGACGGTAGTACATTGGGTAAGATATTTATTTACTCTCTTCTCTTCATTCACTATGCCATTTGAATTGTTCCTCTGCATTCTTGCTCAGCATCGTACGTTTGTCGGGACAAGGTTGATATCTATTATTTTCTTCGAGTGTGGAATAATATCAAAAGCAAAATACATTCCTTCTTAACCACATACTATTAATACTTTCGAAAAGGACCAAGTTCGTAGCTATTGCACGGAAGTCAAACATTGCAAACGAAACTTTTCTTATCCTTAGTCCAACAAATAGGGGTAGTGCAAAAATCACATTTCATCGTAATTTACTCTTGCTTGACCTAATACAAAAACGGAGATACTGTTACGAGTCTATGCTCTTAAAATAAGTAACAGAAAAGATTGAAGACAGCAAGTTTAGTAAAATTTAACAAATAATTTATTTCCCCAGAATACAAAGTGAAATATGAGAAAAAAGAACTTAAGATATTGCGAATTAAATCCAAAAATAATCCAAGAATTAAAGACACAAGTCCTAGTAATAAGAAGTCCTGAATAAAATTCAGTTCAAGTCCCGAAGAGATTTAAAATTGAAGGCGATGAAGTGTCTGTTATGGCCTGGGAAGTGCTGATGTGTCAACAGTCTCTTGCTGAATCACAGAAATATTATTCCAGGTTTGAATTCAGTATAAATTCCAATAAAAGTTTTATCCAAGAATTTTATCATAGCGCTTTCGTATTTCAGAGAAACTAATCACTTGAATTCAATAATTTGAAGAAAATAAAATTCAGCCCAAACTGGTCACAACATAATACAACTTAAGGTGCTACATGTTAAAGCACGACTGGTACAATACTCACAGTCACGAGATAATGTAGTTCTGTCCTTGAGCCCAGGTTACAAATTAGCATTTTCTAAAAGCAACCATTACCTAATGGAAAATAACCTTCTAGAATGATCTAATGAGTCTTGTTTATTTACAACACAATAGCCTAGAAAGATCACTTACGAATCTGCAAAACCCTGACCCTGATTAACATATTTACTCTTTCTTTGTTTACCTGAATAATAATTCTACTAATAAGCTCATACACATAGAGAATAATGAAGCTATTATTAGTTGTTTACATAAATGACATTAAAAAAATTAAATGAACTCAATTTTGGACAAGGTCAAGTCCAGCAAACAATGTTACATTACAATAACATGTAATGAAATAAAAAATTTAAAACTAACAGACAAACAATTAAATTAAATATACATAACAGATACACCAAGGGCAAATAACAGGTATAAAACAGCGAGAGATCCTCATGCTAAACAAACATCTAATGTTATAGTGGTAGTTAAAGATTTTTGTTTTTGTTTCCATTTACCATTTAGGGTTCACAATATATTCTCAGTGAGTTATTCTCGCGACCTTTGTTAAAATATGTTGTATTTCGTTCGTTTTTACTAACATATTAAGTTTAGAACACGTGCCCGTTTAATGAGGAGATTGTATTGAAGCACTGCACATTATCATCCAAATCTTATTTGAACAATGGTTATCATTCAATTACTTGTACATATTTAGGAACACTTTGCTAAATCGCGAGTTGGAGATACTATATGTTTTAGCTTAAGTCAATTAAATTTCTTCAGTTTCCTTGAACTCACTCGTTACATTAACGAATCTCCAAGACTACTATTTCTACACTAACTGTTAAGATTACACCATTCCACATCTGAGTTTCTTCCACATAAGTTTCAAATGGAGGTAGTTTCTGTTACAACGTCAGAGATTAACACCTTTACAATGAATAAATTTCAATTTACGAAAGATCATATTATAAGAAGAACGCTTACGGGGTTAAATCGTATGAAGACACAAAATTAAGCTTAATTAAAACCACTTTCCTTGAAATTCTACAAAATAGTCGCGGTGGAGATCAATTAAGTTTTGTTGTCTTGCATAATTAGTCCTTAATAATGTGAATTCCATATTACGATTTGAAAGCTCATACCTCAAACGTCTCATTACAGATACTCCTCTTTTCCTTCTTTAATTTCCCTGCCTGTAAGGAACGATGTCAGATAAATGGTTGGCGTCCGTCGGTTTGTCCGTGTTGGGCTGTTTATACGGTTTGTCCGTGATTAGGCTGTTGAACACACTAACATCCAAATGTGTAATTTCTTTTTCTTCAACATTCTCTGAAGCATCATTGTAGCAAAGGCTTTGATGACTTGGATGATAACCAAGATTTGAGCATGGTTACAGGATTGTGACTATCGTTCAAAACTGATGTATTCATAGTAAACGCTCAATTATTCATATATTGGTTTATATTTACTTACACCAAATCTATTCTGAAGCTTCGTGTCAACAACGGCGACATAAATTTAATGATAAATAGATACTTACCATTAGGGTGTGGAATAATGGTCTTTATTCACCTTAAAATATTCATCTCTGTGGCTCATGGGCAACTAGCGTGTCATCATCTTGTTTTGTATCAATATACCTTTTTGTTAAGCTTCATCTCATGGAGGTCTCAGGAAAAACAAAAATAAAAAATAAATAATAAAAATAAAAAATAAAAACAAAACAAACAACAAAAACAAAATAAAAAAAGAAAAGCAGAAAAACATCCCTGTGATTAACAGAAACAAAACATCTGAGTAACGGCCCATTGTATATTTAGAATGTATCAATCCTTGGTTCGTGAAGACTTAGCAATACGACATATTACTTGATCTTAAATAAACGTGCTGTGAAACTCTATCCAAGCATGTGCAGTTTGATGCAAGGCATATTTGGATCGTCTGTTTAGGTGTTATTGTTCTTAATCAGTTTAAGATAGGCATCATAATAGTCTGAGAAAAAAATATTGAAACATTGTCTTTGATTTCAACAAAATTTGCAGTAAAGCTTAATCTGAACATAGTGTCGGATGTATTTGATGGACGCAGTATTTTAAAATATTTTATATGATTATATCATAAGCAAGGCTCGTGACAACGCGCGAAGTTATGCTTAGGAGAATGAATATTTCTGAAAAGCTTTATTTCAATAAGGTGTAGAATGAGTTTGATATGTATATATTGGGTTCATAGTTTACAAAGTTTAGCCGTTGATATAAATATGTATCCGAATATTCGAAGTTCCAGAAAGGCTATATGACAGTAAGTTTCCATGGTAGTTTAACGATCAACAGATAGTTTTGCTGAAGTTTAGTCTCTAACTGACTTGCAGTTATAATTTCTTGTGGAAACTCTAGAAAGCACTGTTTACATTGTTTAGATCCAATCTGCCGTGAAGCTTCATATTAGCAAAATTTCAAATCATGCAGAAGGAAAATGTCGACTATTTTTTTCTTTCTACTTATTAACAATAACTAACTTTCCAATCTCGCATAACAGGAAAATGAGAGATAGATCTAGGTCACTGTGTCATGTATAGGGATAGAACATTAAAACTTACATTTTAATATTATTCGTTATCAGAAGTTACTGATCTATGGAGTTCGTAAGGATGGTATAGATTTGTTATCAAGTGAAAATATACATCATAGTTGACTATAATATAAATTTACAAAGTCTTCTGATACAAATAATATAATGCTACTGCAACAAACCACATTGTTGGTAAAGAATAGAATACCTGCATGTAATAACCAGTCTAAAATAAGTCGTCAGACAAAAGATTACAATATAACAGGAATAGCCAAAAAGCCATTAGCATAAATTATACAGACACGAAAGACGAAAGGTCACACAAGCAGTACCTGTAATGACTAAGAAAGTAACTATAACTGTTTGAAGCGTTTCTTCTGACCACCGTCACATCAATCCCCTTCCTTCAGTTCTTTGGTTGACACTCTTCTGCCAACCTGTCGACTTGGCCAGCCAATCTCACCTGTGATTCACCAGCAGAGTATGGATGATAGGAATACATCCTCATATGAGAACCTCAGAGTATGTAACCCTGTCCAGAAATTTCATCCTCATTAGTTTCCGCAAGCAGCCCATGTGAAAATGGTTCAGCTTCTTCGCACTCGGTCTATATACTATCCACATTTCGCAAGCGTACAGCATGTACAAATGGACGATGGATGCATCCTGGTACTCCTGGGTATAGTCCCCTTAGTCCGTATTGATTAGAAGAGCTTAGTCAGTTTCTGTGCAATATGCGAGCATCCGGCGTTGTATACTTCTGTAGATATAGCATATACTCCAGATGCCTTGCCATTTGACATCAAGTGGATACTATTCACAGTTTCAGTCAGTTCTAGATGATCAGTTAGTGATCTGTTGATTTCCACATGGGTCGGTCTATCATTTGCCTCCTCCCTGATAGATGACTGTTGATTGAAGATGTTGTTGAAGTGTTCTGCCCATCCTTGAAGTATGTTTTCTTTTTCAGTGAGTAGCATGGCACGGTCAGCAATCATTACTAGAGATATTTATGTTGACTGTGACCCGTGGATTGTGTTCTTCCTAGAAAAGGATCTCTTTCGATTTTCTGTTTTCTTCTCCCTTATCTCATGACGCATTTTAAGATGGAACAAATGATGACGCCGTCTAAAGAACCGCTGCACCCAGGTTTCAGAATGATTTGTTCCTCGGTTTGAGTATCGATTCTTGGATCTGAAATTTGTCACAAGACCACTTAATGTTTTTCAAAAATTCATTTGTCTTGATGAGGGATGTGTATAATGCATTGAAGTAATTGATGTGCTGTCAAAGAAAACTATGGTAAGGTTTCTTTGAGTCTGTCTTATAATAAATGGGCACGGACCTGTCTCGCGACTTATGCAATACAGCAAACAAATAAATTTGGCTGGAAGACGAGTATGAAAGGAAGGCGTGTCTACGACTGATGGACAGAAAATATGTGTAGGATGGCTTCTTTTATAGATTGTTTTATGCCGATGACTGGCCCTCCTTCTTGGCATCAGTGGTGAAACAGATGGGTAAGATATCTAAAAATAACTGGGAGTGGTGGATATCAAATTAACAAGGAAATACGCGTGAGATGTTTTACTGGCATCGTTGTACACATACTTCAGCCAAGGAGTTCCTAACTGTTTGCTTAACACTTGAACTTGAGAGGTATCTCTTGAACTTTTAAACAAAACCACGTGATGAGCATTGAGATTGATGGTACGATGTGCTTTACTTTGCTACAAAATGTGTAATGTAATTAATACTGGCATTACGATATGCCCTTTGCGTACAAAACAAATTTGATTGTTTTTTCTTCTCCTCATATGTTATCGAAGATGACTAGGTGTGTTTGACTCAGGAAAGACACTAACCCATCCTCTTGTTGAGAAATGCCTTCGACAAACGAAAGGGTTCTCCCTGACTTTCTTGAAGTAGGATGTGAGCTTATTGCTACTCATTGTAGCACCACACGATACGTTGGGGCTGACAATCAAACAAATGGGCTTTGTGTTCACACACATTTACCAAATTCGGTTTTGCTTGAACCGCTCGGTTCAAGCCAAGACTTTTCCAAAGGTCTATTGACAATTTAGTGGTTCTATAACCGTACAATTGTGTGCGGATCGAATGTGGCCATGCAAAATCCTGATCCTCTCTGGATTAGAGAGCTTCTTTCAGCAGGCCAATGTTTACCACTTGATCGATAGTTCAATGTCAGTCCTTTGACTTTGCTCTTGGAATTAATTTCTTCAGTCGATCTCGCTATTGGTATCCGTAACCTTTGGGGTTTCTGTTTAGCAAAACGGATAATCTTGTCTTCTGGCTGCTCGTCTGTCCATTAACCTAAACGGTCCACTTCGATAGCTAGGTGAAGGCTATGACAGAAATGAATGTAGATGCTATTGTCAGTCTCAAAGTGCAGGACTAGATCTCTTCAAAGGTCAAAGATCTTGTACAATTTTAGGCGAGAGTTGGCCGTCATGTACAATGCAAGAATATTTCCAAACGCATCGGGCGGTATTAATTCTGTCAAATTTTCGTAATTGAATAGTACCAAATATTCACAGAATATTTCCGCGTGTTGCATCAGTCGTCCTTTGTCGTCCGTCAGTTGAAAGTAGCGATTCGGACGTACCAAGTAGTCCGTCTCGGATAAAATGGGACGTTGTACCAATTATCCCCACAAGCAGTTTAACATGATTTTAGCATACGATCGTCTTCCTTCTTGTTATTCTAACTGTTCCAAAGTGATGCCTACTATGAAATGGTACTGTTCTTTGAATGTCGCTTGGTATTCTGCAGTCGGACATCAGTAGAGATAGATAGATGGGGCCCCGAGTGGCCAAGTGGTCTAAAGCGCTCTCCGTTACGGATCACTGCCATCTCACCTCTGTCTGCGTGGGTTCGAGTCTAGGATTCGACGAATGCGGATATGTGAGAAAGCTTGCCAGTAGCTTCTCGTGGGTCGGTAGTTCTTTCCGGGGATTTCCCGGTTTCTTCCTCCACCATTAATACTGGCCGCCATGTATAGCCTATCGTGTGCTGAAAAATGGCGTTAAGCCCCACAACAACAACAACAACAACAACAGTAGAGATAGACACTGAATTCTTGTTTCAGTTGAGAAATTGTCGACATTGTCCGAGAAAATTTCTTTCTTGGAATCGTCGCCTTTTGGTGGAATTCTGCGTTAGGAAAGTGTCAAATTTCGAAGACTTCTACCTAGCGGTATCCAAGATCCAGAGCAAGCACCAATTCGATGCATACCCACGTTACTGTCAAATCGCGTTTTTCCTCGGCATGGTCGCAAGGTTGGTCTTGGTTGCATGTTTTGGTGCACGTATGACATGAAAAAACATCAGGTTTCCTTGGCAATGATGTTGTAAGACGGGATGGTAAAAGCCATTGGGAGGTAAGAATTTGCATTTGATCAAGCATTCGTATTGACGAATGTGTTCTACGTCCAAGTGTTCTGTCAGCATTTTGGGGTGCACTGAGGAAAAACGGCAATATTCACCCACTCATGCATACAAAGAACATACATCAATATACTTGATTCCTTTTTCTTGAGATTCGCCCACGTCGTACAGCATGCACATGCAATGGGTTCTTTCCTCAAATAAACTGTCTCTTGGCATCAAAGATTCAATGTTCACCACGTCGGAACTTCTGGAAATGCGCCTAAAGTCGGGATTGGTTTTGACACGTCGATCGTACTCGTGCTTCCACATTTCTGCTATTAGGAACCATTGTTATTCTAACTTCGGGCTTCGTTGGGATGTTTGCTACTACAATTTTTGCATGGTGAACTCCGAGAAAGGACTTTTCAGGTGTAGCTGAGGGAAAAACGTGGGGAATCCGTACAATAACCATCTTTGGAATGCGTGGACGATCTGAGAGTCTTAAACAATAAAAAAACATTTATCAAAACACTTCCAATTTTCTTTCCCCCATGTTTCTAGCATGTTGGATCCAATTGTCCTCCCTTTCGCACATGTAATCAACGATCGCAGAGCTTTGGCGGAGTATTAACGGCAGAGGGAGAAATATGTTTGTGGGGATATGACGCCTTTTCTTTACTGCAAAAAGTGTACCTTGGAGTTTTTGGTTTGAATTATATGACCACACGTGGAGCACAATCTCAATAATTTGCAAGCACTCCTCTGCTGTTGAACATGTGTCATGCGATATTGTTCCGAGCAAGTAGAACTGGCAAGAGTTCTCTTGAAACAGAAACAATGAATTCCTTCATTTTCTTCGGGATTAAATGGACTGGACGCTAAACAATCCCGACAACGATCTCCGCAATCAGTGTGAATGTGACCAAGGACTTGGTAACACGGAGCAACACATTGATTGCGGAGAGTGATGTCGGCATTGTTTACGTCTTTAATATATCGACCCCATCTTACTTCAGACAATCAGTACTTTTGACTTCCTAAGTAAACTAGTCCTGAGGTTAAGATGTTTTCTCATGCGTCTTCGTATTCTAATAGTGTTATCATCAGTACAGTAAATAAAGACTGAACTCGTGCACTGCACATTACTTGTTTTAATATATACTAATGAAGTAGACTGTACGTCAAATGTTGAGAATATTTGCATGTGTGTGTATATATATATACATATATATATATATATATATATATATATATATATATATATATATATATATATATATATATATATATATATATATATATATATATATATATATATATATATATATATATATATATATGTAAGGTGTAAAGAGAATTACTATGAGCAATACAGATGCAAGTGCAACTCACGGCTGCACAGCATTTTCAATGAATCTGACACGACTGTGACAAAGTTCAGGCCCATATATGTATTTAAATGCTTACACATATGTGTACATGTAGCGCCGCGATCAACGATACATATCCCCTGGCTCTCATTCACCAGCTCACCTACGCCCTTTACAACACGGTCATGCGCTTGTCTTAAGGCACAGGGATGAATGAAGGTAGAAGGTAAACGTAAGAATTGCACGTAGCATGTCGAGGGCGATGGGGTATTTGTTGGTCTAAAGCAGGCGTCTCAAACTCAAACCACCCTGAGGGCCGCATGAAGGCATTTTCGGTGGCCCAAGGGTCCCACCACCTTTCTTATCTTTCATGACACCTTGTGATACCATATATACATATATATATATATATATATATATATATATATATATATATATATATATATATATATATATATATATATATATATATATATATATATATATATATATATATATATATAGTTCATTTGACTGTCTTCAATGTATTTGTTTGGGTTTGAATTAAATCTATTATGCAGCTAGGCATTTCTTTATTTCAAAACGCTCATCATGGTCAGGTTAGTTTGCCATTAACTGAGGTGTATATTCTTACGTTGCATTTATCGTTTCAGAAGAACTCAAAGGAGGTCTGGATGACTATATCAGAAACTATTTTCCAGAGGGCTTGATTAAACTGGTACGACTGCCTCAAAGAAGTGGTTTGATAAAAGCTCGTACGGAAGGATGGAAAGTTTCGACTGGCAAGGTCCTCGTCTTCTTCGATAGCCACATGGAAGTAAATATAGATTGGTAAATGGTATAGTGTAGCTTTTTACTTAAAAATAAACGATGTATTGACGATCGGCAAAGGTCTAGTCGTATCAAACAAATTACGTACGTCACAAAGTCGTCGATTTGATACTAGTACTAATCACACGGACCAATCACATTCTGTGTTTATGGAGCCCGTCTATAGGGATAAGAAACCATTCAAAACTAAATTGAAAGATTACAAGACTAGCCCCACTTGGAAACCATTACAAGGGACTTTGCTATATAATAGTTATCATAGACGTGATATAAATATTTCATGACTTTAACTTGAAACAAACACGCTGTACGCATCTAGATGACTGACCATTTGTTTATAAGATCGGTCGAGATAAATGTATTGACAAAGCAAGACTCAATAAGAAAATTTAAGAAAACGAAATTTTATTTTGACATTTTCAAACTTTTGGAAAGAAATAATCTATTGCTTTAGAAAATATGCTGATTTGCAGATTACATTTATTAATGATAATATTTAAATACGCTATAATAGCAAGAATGTTAAAATATTGCTTTAAAAGCAAGAGATTAAATGACGATGTTGAGTATCAATTAATTGTTGGAACAAATTCAAAAGCAGAAAAAGAATATAAAATATATTGAATCTAAATAATGTGTAACTGAATAATCTTATTGTACACAAACATGTTTTCATTCAGAAAGGTATTTGTCGGTAACGAGGCTAACAAGTGGCAAGCATATATTGTTGATATGCAATCATATAAAAGGTCCACAATGAATACGAGCACATTCGATGAATGATATACATTCTTTCAAGAATACATTTGCTATGAAAAAAGTGAAAACAAACGATTACCTAAAAAATTATTTTAGCGAAATCCTTAAAAAACGGAAACCTGCAAATTTAAACCTTTTGGTTAAGGATTTTGCTGGCTTATGTAAAATATAACGTGGAAGTATTTCTTTCAAAAGGAAACCAGACTGAGTTGATTTTCTACCAAAGCTAATTTGAGGGACACAATAAAAGTCAGTAATAGACATAAATTCGGTAGAAACAAGCAAAAAAAAAAAAAAAAAAAAAGAAATATTAAAAAACAAAAACAAACAAACAAACAAACAAACAAAAAAAAATTACAAAAGAAAGCAGACTATTTAATTAGCCAATTAGGTTAAATGACAACTAATACATTTTGAACGCTTTAGTTCAAAATAGGTGAGATTATCAAAAGTCTACAATACAACATAAATATTTGGTAAGACATAAATTCCTATTTCTTTTTACAAGCAACCATTTTAAAAAACCAAGTTATTTTAGACGATCCAGTTAGAAAACAGAAGATTTGGTTGGGGGTCGGGGAGGAAGAGAAGAGAGAATATGCATTAAGATTGGGAGTTGCCTCTGTAAGATATGCAAGATGACATATAGCAAGTTGAATGGATCTTGAAGACGAAAAACCATGTAATAGTGCAAAGAATATGATGCTTAACTCATCCAGTCAAAAATATTTTGAAATTAAAACGAATAATGTCGCAGTCCTGAAAAAAGAGAATAAAATAAAGAAAAGAATAACAGTAATCAGAAAATGAGTTAAAAGATACACGGCATGCTAATTTGTGCTGATAATATAATTGGAGGTAACAGAAAGTACTTCCTAAAAGCATTACCAGTAAAAAATAAAATGATATATATAATGCTGTCGGGCATTTCTGCGCACTTAAGGTTTCCGTCTCCAATACTGAAGCTAAACGCGTACCGAATTCGACCGATTGACGAAAATAAAATACTGCAATGCTTACTATTTGAAAAGAGGCAATTGTCACCAGAATATTCTGTTCAAAATAATATTAATTTTGGACACACGTGATACCACCCCGGTGTTTTCATGACTCGCGATATGTCGGCCTATTCTGTGCAAAGCTTTGAAAAGATGTGATGTTCATCAGTCGGGCAATGGAAATGAAATACATTACTTTGGACTGTTTCTGTCAGTATTTCTGTCGAGTAATTAGGTCAGGTGTATAGCTAGTTTTGACAAAATTCAAAGTAACAATGCCAATAAATGGCAAGAGATATTAAGCAAGCTAAACCGATCTTGTAAAAAAATTAGTAAAGTTCAACATTTTAAACAAAAGATTTATGTGGAAGAAAAACAACAATGAATAGGGTGTAATGTGTTTACAACGTCTTGTTTATGGGGAAAAAATTACTACAGAATTTAGAAACAGACCATACGCCGGGGAATTATTTTTGAGAATCCCGTTCTAGCGGCAAGTTGACACGTTGGGTAGCAGACGATTTTGTACGTGTGGGACAACTTCTTGCAAAACTGGAAACTTGGATTAAGATGCAGAATTGTTTTAAGGTATACATTTCCGTCTTTTATATAATGTATTTATTTGTATGATTCTAAAAGATACATAGTAAATAGGATTTTCTGGGTTACAGATTCAAGAAGGTCATGAAATGGGTCTTCATGTTGACATTTAGAAATCATACTACACATATGCAATTGGGATAGAAATGTGGGATATTTTTGTACACTTTATGAATGTCACTTTCCTTAATTAAAATACGATCGTTCTTTCTTGACACAAAATGGATTTTTGACCAGAAATAACACGTGATCCAATGTTTACATAAATAACGTATCGTTGCTCAGAATTACCCGACGCGCAGAATTGGCCGACATGGGTGTAGAAATAAATAAATAAATATATATATATATATATATATATATATATATATATATATATATATATATATATATATATATATATATATATATATATATATATATATATATATATATATATATATATTCAACTGCAGTTTGCACAATATCCTATCGGGGTTATACAATTTATTAGTAATAAAACGAGACATTAAAGCCTTTTTCAAACTGAATAAAAACTAGAGCCGTGGTTCGAGCAATTACGTGATTACATATGCCTCTTTTCAGGAATATGTTTGCCACGTTAAATTTTATACAGCATTAAATCTTCAGTCGCAGTGAAATACTATGAAAGTAACCAAACTATTTGGACTAGGGAGGAGGAATTGCACCACAAGGTAGATAAACGGAATTATGATGCGTACTTTTTCTTGGAAATATAATTTGACATTCATTATCAACGTAAATAAAAGGTACTATCAATATATTTTGATACATACAGCTGTAAAATGTTACAGCCGAACCAGAGAAGAACTGAGAAAGGGAATGGACCCCACTCCACGCTCGAAAGAAAACACCATTCAAATGACGCAAAGAACGTGACAAATTAAATTGGTATTATAATACAAGAAGTTAACATGTTAGAGAGCACAACCAGCAAAGGATTACATGTAAATGTGGAACAAAAAGCCAAAATATATGTACGTAAGAAAGGATTACATGTAAAATTTGTGGGAAAAAGTAAAAGTAAAGGATAGATTAAAGGACGTAAGAGAAAATCATCGATATTACAGCTAATACGATGTTGGCGAACCTTACGCTTGATTGTATGAAACTGTCATTATTGGTTGTTGGAAACAAAAGGTAGAGAAAGAGATCCAGAAATGTTTTACGATGTAAAAATATACAAATGTTGGAGACGTTAAATAGGTCTGCCTAACATTATTTGTTCTTAAATTCCTAACTTTGTGTAACAGAACGTAAATCACAATAAGTATTTCTTCGATTGGAAAACTGCAGAGAGATTAGTACGAAAGTATTACAATTGCTTCAGTGACAACTACGTATGAGACATAATGCAAGCAGCACACATGATGGTATATTGTACGGTATTGGTTTAAATAAAACGAAATTTGATAAACAATGTATCTGCTTTTATATATATATATATATATATATATATATATATATATATATATATATATATATATATGTATACATATATATATATAAAGACGTGTCTGTGCGGAAATCTCTTAATGTTGCTAATCAAAACACACGTCGTTATATAAAGACGATGATACTTTATCTAATTTCAGGCTATTATCACATAAATGTATCACCTCATCAATTTAATGTTCTGCTGGTTTGGTTGAATTAGTCAACTTTGTTCCTTGCAGAGTTTAAGTTATTTGTGAGCACAATATTTATTCATGTATACGTTGTCTCTTCGTCCTTTTCTGTTTTGAGTGGCTAAGGTTGCGGCCTAGATCCACAAACCATTTAACTGGAACTCTTTTCGACTTATCTCTGAGCAATGAGATATTTATTATTCATGTGCGTCACAATTAATATGTTGCCCTTTTATCAATTACTAGTGTTGCTGTAATTCCTCATGTAACTGAAAATGTGTTCTGTTCCAGAATAGGCGAACACTTAATCTGCATCGGTCTTTTGTAGTCTCATAATATCTCATGCTATCACGAGATTTGTTTACAACTTCACTAAGTGAAATTCATACATCAACCACTTGGTTTTAGACCTATCACCGTAGATTAACTACAAAGTGGTTTTTGTTCTTTGCTCCCATGTTTTAACTCTTGCTTTCCCATGGAGGGTGGTAAGATCTAGGTAAATAATTATTGGCCATGACCTACTCGTCATCCGACTGTCTCTTCATTAACCTCATGATTTGCGTCTGCATATATCTGTGGTATCATGCTATCTTGTACGTCATGCTTAATCATAAAGATCATAGTTTGTTAAAATTGTCGGTTCTTCAACTTATATAATCTGCATCGGTTTTTTGTAGTCTCATGATATCTCATGCTGTCGTGAGATTTGTTTTCAATTTCTTGTAATGAGATTCAATTCATGCATCAACCACTTGGTTAGACCTATCACCACAGATCACACACACACACACACACACACACACACACACACACACATCAATATTATATATATATATATATATATATATATATATATATATATATATATATATATATATATATATATATATATACACATTTAGACAAAAATTATGACCATGATAAATCTCTTTCGACAGGCTACAACCTCTACTCTCGCCAATAAAGAAGCAGAGGACTACAGTTGCTATGGGAATTTTAGACTCAGTTCAGAGGGACTCATTTCAATACAATTACTACGAAGGCTATATTAATAGATACGGGTTCGAGTGGCGTTTAGGGTTCTTTGAAACGTATTTCAGGACGCATCATATAGGGAAAACTATGGAAGATGTTCGGCTGTAAGTTATTTCTTTCTTTCTTTCTGTCTTCTCTATCTAATGTGCAAGCTCCCTTTTAGTTACTGCAACTCTGAAAATGTTAATATTTCGTTACAGCACAAAATTTCTGCGTGAACATAATCAACGTTTAATGGCAATAAATGATAAAATGTGAATAAAAAATCAGTAATTCCTTACTTATCATAAGGATGCACTATTCCACTTACAACATAAATTACTAAAGCCACTTGTATATGCTTGCCACGTTTTACATGATGCGATCATATTTCTGATGCACATTCATGTTTCAGGTATTTAAAACACTAATGCAGCGAATCGGTTATTGTTGGTCTCCAATGAATTGCCTACGAAAATCAGCAGTATCTCACTATACAAATGTCGTGTAGACCCGCTACACCAGTACATCATTATACAAATTTCGTGTAGACCCGCTACACCTTTATATCATTATACAAATTTCGTGTAGACCCGCTACAACTGTATTAAAAGCAATATTAAGTACCTAAAGTAACTCCCCGAAAAGTGTTCATTAGCTTATGTCCATTGCTGTTCATTGAACAAAGTTAAGAGGATGATTACGTCCTATCGCTAAAATGTTGCCGTAACTACATATTCTGGTTATTTCATATAAATGCATGTAAATGCAGAACCAATAATATTAATGTGGACATACAGTATGCTGGAATTATGGTATTTTCTGTCTGACTTACTGCTTGACAAAATTTGGATTCACTTGGTTATTGTTAAACTGTAACTAACAAGCTTGATCTCAGAGAGAATAAGCAATGATTGTAAAAATATGAGAAAATTTATTTTGTGAAATAATTATTTGCAGAGGTACAGTTATGGTGGGGGCCGCTTATGCTATTGACAGTAGCTATTTCCGAGAAATCGGAGCTTACGACGAGGGTATGAAAGTGTGGGGAGGTGAAAATCTAGAGATGTCTTGGAGGGTAAGTTAGTCTCGGAATTAAGAACACCTTTAAAGGTTTAATTCCTGTAGAAACAGCCATGTAAAGTTTTGCAAACACAACATTTTTTCTGTTTTATTTGTTTGTCTTGTCTATGTTTTTGTATTTGCCTTTGAAAAAGACTCATTCAGAGTGGAAAGCTCTCAGGCTAGTTAGATACTAGTTTTGCACTGTTCGTTGTCAGTTTATTGCATTTATCTGAATCAATCCCTGACACACGTGATCCCTTGCTGGACCCAGTGCACTTGAAAGGACTGTTATTCGCCATATGATTTGTATTCTTTATATATATATATATATATTAAGAAAGAGAAAGATATATATATATATATATATATATATATATATATATATATATATATATATATATATATATATATATATATTTCACAAATACTTACATAACGGCAACTTTCAGTGACAGTAAAACATTTTTATTGTGTTATAAAGTACATGGTAAAAATCCCTAAATGCAGGAATATGTTGGTATTGATCATTTCTCGCCCAGTGGATGGGCGATTTAGGAGCTCGCTAAAGTGTTTCTTCCATCTAGCCTTTATCCCTTCTAGGTCTCTGATGGTTGTTGTGCTATTATCTGAGAGTGGAGGGGTGGATCGTGATTTTGAAGGGCTATAAAGAGATTTAATGGCACTAAATAACATTTTGGAATTCTTCATATCAGAATATTGTACGACTTCCTCAGCCTTGTTTTCCCAGCATTGATCCTGCATTTTGCAGAGTTCTTGTTGAGCCCTTGCCTGCACGTGCTTGAACGTGTCTCTCTTTGGGATGGAATTTTGGACATACTGCCACTCAGAGTATGCCTTGATTTTTTTCTTCAATCGGAAACTTGATGTATTCATCATACTCTTTATACCAGTCCTGGTCGACTCTTGTCCCCCGGACTGACTTAACTGTTTCTATCACCATCTCTTTGAACTGGCTCAATTTTTCAGTTAGGCCTCCAGTCACTGGTGTTTTGTCAGACAGCTTGTTGACGAGCTTGATTTGGAACTCCTGCTTGTGCTCCTGATGCTGTAACTTGCTTATGTTGAAGATATGTCTCACCTCCTTTAGGGGTGCATATGATGGTGAGGGATGATATGTAGGTTAAGCTGGGTCCTGACAAGTCTGTGGTCAGTCAAGCACACTGCTGCGCGCATGGCTCTAGTGATGAGCACATCTCTGATGTCCCTCTGCTTAGTGATGACATAGTCTATGCGGTATCATTGCTTAGACCTTGGGTTCATCCACGTTGTCTTTACTTGTCCGCTTGTCTAAATATGGTGTTGGAGATCACTAGGCTGCGCTCAGCACATTTGCTCAGGAGAAACAGACCAAAGCTGTTCATTTTAACAACCTCATGTATCCCAATCACAGCACTCCACTGTATTTGGTACATGCCAAGTCTTTGCACTGGTCGTTATTCATAACAACAACGATCCCACTCTCTCCGCCACGGAAGCCGGTTCCCAGTGGCACGAAGAATCGCTACGGCCGGAGACTCCGTTGGCTGCAGTGGATGGCTATGACTTCTAATGCGCCTCATCAATAACCTTGGCGCTCCACAGCACCTTGCTGGTCCGCCATTGTGGTAGTTGGGTCGACTATGATCTCATTCGCCCAGTCAGACATTACTTGGAAATGTAGGCAGGTCCCTCTATTTCATCCATAGTTGGGTCATTGGTGGATGTGATACCAGGGAGTGTCCACACACAGGTGGGCCTGCAAGCCACACCCGTGGGGCCCACTACTGCTCTGAGATCCCATTCAGCTACGCCTGGGGTCGAATTATACCCAGTTACCATGTGTTGCCGTCTAGATGCACTGCAGGAAGATTGGAGGAACAGCGGCTATGTACTGGCAGAACTAACCAAGAATGTAGATTTTGAGGAAATTCAAGATGCAAAAATGTAAGTATATGTGTTGCCATTCTTATAACTAGCTAAAGAAGGCATATGTTTCTGCCCTGTCACTTGAATGTTTTTCGGAAGGACCCAAGCATTGTATATTATCTGTATGGCTTATATTGCTAACATAACCTAACATCAACATAGTTAAACAAGAAACTTGCAAAGCAGCTGCTCTGTGACAGTCCATTTAGCCAGCAGAGATAATACTTCCTTGTCATCTTAGCTTATTGGCTCTGCGACTCTTAGTTTTCTACTAAAACCTTTAGTTGTCTTATGTTTCTCGAATTTAGCGTTGACCTCCATATTCTTTAATACGCTATTTTTGGGGGCCACGAGTGGCCGAGTGGTCTAAAGCTCTCTCCGTTACGGATCACTGCCATCTCACCTCTGTCTGCGTGGGTTCGAGTCTAGGATTCGGCGAATGTGGATGTGTGAGAAAGCTTGCCAGTAGCTTCTCGTGGGTCGATGGTTCTTTCCGGGGATTTCCCGGTTTCTTCCTCCTCCATTAATACTGGCCGCCATGTATAGCCTATCGTGTGCTGAAAAATGGCGTTAAGCCCCACAACAACAACAACAATACGCTATTTTATAGACCATAGAGAGCACTGGTCATGGTCTGAATCGTTCTACTTGCGAAGAGTTACGAACATTCTCCAAAATAACTGCTTAAATGATCAGAATGGTATTTTCAATACCTAGTCTCTCACGTTTGTCGTGGACATTGCGAATATTACGTACATTCGTTTGCTTGTTTGAAAGTTTCATTTGTGACTCAGTTTATCTGTCCACATCGTTAACTTTATCATCTCTACTTTCTAATGGAGAAAACAGCTTGATTAGTTTATTCACAAATAATCTAATAAAAGCGAAAGCTAAATTGTCTACTACATGAGCGCACAAGTTTTGTTCACAAAGTGGTTCCGAGTACACAATGTTATTTTTTGACATACGCGTATTGCAGCATAAAGCTGTTTAGTATGGAAAAAACTGTATGATATGGGAATGTAATGTTAACGGAAAAAAGAAGGAGCATATAATAATTTAGAAGACAACTATTATTGATAACGTTGCAAACAAATTTTGTTATGCTTTTATAAAACAAAATTCCATAGACAATTTATAGAAGAGTAATTTCAATTTTTACACGCTGAGAAAAACGTTGGGCGAAAATAATTATCTCAGTCACATAAAAATCATGAATTACCACATTCTATGCTTCTTAATTCACCTGACGTTTAACATGTATGGTTTCTTTTTTCTCTGTTAACTGTTGCATGTATAGGAGTGTACAATATGTTGTTGCCGTCGATATCTTGGTGAATGTTTGGAACATGAAATGCGCTAGATAAGACCAGATGGAAAAAGCCGTTATAATTAATAGTGTTCCAAACAATGGCATTAACTTGCCAAATGATTGGACTTTTAAAAGTATAAAGGACAAATTGATACCGCCGTATCGTTTCAAAGCGTCATACAGATTTATCAAGGAAGCCCCCAAAACGTTATTGCACTCTCAGAAACATATCGGGACACATTGATAACTTGGTTAATATGGGAGTGACCTTATAAATGGAAGGAAATAAACTTGAGCAGAATTTTGCAGCAAATAAAACTATATAGAATATGCAGATTATTATAGGCAAAAGAAAAATAACTCGCCTACTGCTTATATACGGAGGGCAGTTTTTGATGAGGGCAATGATTAAAGCAACGCTTTTGGGTCATCAATATAAGAATGGCATCCGAACTCACCAATCAACAGTATTTTCTTTGCAAAGCAGTATACCTCGATGCAGAAGTGAGGCGGCGTAAGTATATGAGAAAATTAAAAATGACTGTTGTTGAACATAAACCAACCCAACAATTCTGATGAAATCCACAAGAAGTTCGACATTATTGGGTTTTCTCGAATTAGACAAACGCTTGTGTGTATGTATAGGAAGTTCAATGGAATAGGGACCGAACCAGTATAAAGCTACTTGCCTTTGAAAATATGAACTCTGTGGCAGAAATTGCCATCATTCGTACTGACAAATGCATACGCCGTGTTACCTGCTGGTCCAGGGACACAACATTATTTTAAATGTGGCGTCGGAGTCAAATCATATAATAAACTCTGACTGCCCTTTGGATATGTAATTGCACTCCTCCACTGGGTGTCACTGCCGCAGCAACAACAGCATCAACGATTACAAATAAAACAACGATACAACTCAAATAATTTGCACGTGAGCATAATATCAGAATAACAAGGGGTGCAAGAAAGCTCACTTCCTTGTGATACTATGTCAGTATGAAGATAACCGTTGTTGTCGTCTCGCATCTCCTATCGCTATTGAAGCGGATGTGTTCGTGCAAAAACATAGCAACCACAAGTACCTGAATTCACATTTCATAAACATAGTGGCGAATTGGAAATCAAATGGTAATTATGCCACTCACATACAAACCACGTAACGACTCTAGACAACTATTAATAAATGTTATTCCATTTACAAAACTTTGGTACCTCTGGGGTAAAGCAGACATTGTCCTTAACACACAATTTAGCTATGCACTTAGTCGTGACAAGGTAGGATTTAAAATTAATAAACTGTGTACTCAGAGTGTTGCCCGTGTTATACTGAACCGCAAAGACACCAGCGTAATCGGAAATAAAACTGACACTGACAAATTCACAACAAGTTGAAAAAATATACAAAGGAAGGATCGGGCGGGACTCTCTAAAGTTGTGCGAAAGTCGAGGTACATCTTTCACCGTAACAACCGTCTCGTGGATCCAGTTACATACCAATACCAGTGTGGGTACCGCCACGGTCAGTTATAAATGTAATAAACGTTGAAAACAGATGTTTAAAATGGGCAGTCTGACTATATATCCTGCTAGTGTTTACAAGATATACATAAAAATTACCAGCAACACCTGTGTGAACAAATTTTGGTAATATTGAATTTCCCGTGCATTTGAGCAACGCCACATCGACCAAATTTGAAACAGTTAATCTAGGTATCACTGTTAATGTGTTCACGTATGACCTAGGCTTTTGCCACCTGGCACTATCTCCACATGGACAGAATGGACGAACTCAGATTAATTTGTTGCTACAGAGTGAAATAAAAGAATCAGAATAGATATCGCACTATGTATGGATAAAAAAATTCTTGCTCGGTTAATTAACCGATACAGTAAGTATCATCTCAAGAAATATCCGTGCAGACGTTGCATGTATGTATTTAAGGTTCAGCAACTGCTCACCAGTCATGACTTTTACTGTAGTGGTATCAGTTAAAACCGCGGTGAACAATAATCCCACAACCAGGCGAAAACACTGTCAAATTTATTGCACTACGACGACAGATGAATGTTCCTTATATCATATACTCGAATTATGAATGCCCAGAGTACTTCAGTTGAGTTGTTTCTAAAATCGATCGAAGTTACGGCAAAATGGATTCAGCAGCAGCTTTATTCAGCAGCAGTCATGATTATGACTGGTGCTAACATTTGTGAGTTTCAAGTAGCCACTTATTGCTGGATTTGTGAAAAAGATTGCATTTCCACTGATCCCCAATAACATGGAAAATACATGACGCTTAGGGAAGAACAAAAAAATTCAGTTTATCGATTCATTACAGTTATGAATTCATTCTTTGACAAGTCAGCGAACAATCTGAGAGCGGAAAACGTAATTACTCGTCGATGCTGCCCAAGCAATGCAGATTTGATAACGAGATGTGTATTCATTCGAGTACATTTGTGACTGGAATAAATTTGCTGAAACTCAGTTGCCACCGAAAGAAGCGTTTCATTCATCGTTATCATGTGAAAGTATCTCAGAAAATGATGACGAATACGCAAGGGATATTTTGTCAGCATTAGAGTGCAAAACCCTTGGAGACTATCACGATCTGCATCTGTACACTGATGTGTTGTTGCTCTCTGGTGCGTTTGAGAAATTTCGTAACACTGCCATGCACGGGTACAAATTAGATGCCGCGCATTACTGCTCGTCACCGGGTATAGATTGGAATGCACTGTTGTCCAAAATCTAGCTGGAATTGCTCGCTAACATTAATCAGCATCTGTTTATCGAAAGTAAACTTCGTGGCGGAATATCAATGTGAAGTCACAGATACGCTCGTGCCAACAACCCAACGTGGACAGTTATTACCCCGCTGACCTTAGCAGGGGCATCATGTATCTAGACTAGAAAAACCTTTTAAGAATGATCAATGATGTAACCATTTTTGGTTGGTGGATTTCAGTGGATCTTTCCTGTGCACATTAATCTACAAAAAACATCCACGATCACAACATCAACAGTGACAGCAGATACTTCTCCGAAGCTGATCTGGAATATCCTGAGCATTTAGATGACTCTCACAACGATTATCAGCTGCCATCAGAAACGCTGCCAGTGCCTTGTACACGGTTGTCCCCATATCAGTATGCAATTGTCGATGAGTCCGGATGCAAATACACTGAATTCACCAAACTGGTACCACGTCTTAGGACCAAACGCAATTGTGTATTACAGGTGCGAAATCTGCGGTTGTACTTACGATTGGGTATGCGTATAACTAACCAAAAATTATCTAGTGCATGGATTTCGTCAGCAAGCATTGATAGCCCCGTACATTCAGATGAATACGGATCTGAGAACTAAAGCCACTAATGACTTTGAAAAGGTCAAACCGTTCTATCAGGATCAGGTCAAGACCGTACACCGAAACTGACTCATTGTTGATGCGTATCACCACCGATGATGTGTACGCGGTCATGGCACAACCATGTCTGGTCAATGAAAATGATTCCAACGAGTATACTAAAGAATAATCGTTGTTTAGTAACGCTAACAATAAGGTTGTTGGCAAGTTTAAAGACGAATGCTCGGGTAAACTAATCAAAGAGTATGTGTAGGACTGCGACCAAACATGTACTCGATTAGGGTTGACAACACGCCTCTCAAAATTACAGAAAGCGGTCGGTATAACACGGTGATTGAAGAAAAAGATCTCAAACAAGAGCTGAACCTGGAATGTCTTCGATGGCGGTGTGTATTTGCGCACACTGCTAATATGATCCGATCAAAGAAGCATCGGATTGGTGTATACCGATACACTAAAATGCGTTTGTCTCCACTTTATACCAAGCGATGGATACTCCCAAGAGAATCACTAATTACGCGTTTGGTCATCGTGCTGATTCCTATTAACATGTTACGTACAAATCCTACTGACAGTTCCGTATCTGCTGAACGATTTGTAATTCCTCTCGAACAAATGCATGGCTGGGATGGTTTGCGTGGAGTATCTATCCGTTCTGAAATCGTAAATATATCCACTGACCATACCAGGTCAACTGCAGGTTATAACCCAGTCGTGCGTTTGACTTCATTGTTCACTGGTACTATGACCAGTGGAAGTCCTGCTACTCATACATTAGACCACTTGGTAGTCCGCGATTGCTCTAATCTCATCAACAAATCCTGTGCGTACTGATGACCGAATAACCATTTAGCAAGAGTGCGATTCAATCGTTCAACAATAACTTGGTCACGATGCACATTGACATGTCCAACATGTATTCGCACATGGTGTTTAGCCAGAATCACAACCACAGATCCGAGATATTCTTTACAATGATCCACTTGTCACAATCGTGACCATATGAGTGGTCCACTTGATAAATACTCTCGATATCATCTGCGACACTTGTATAGTATTTGTAATTAAACGGCTCCTCTTCTTTGTATCTGTTGGCTACATCGACAATGGTTAACGCATACTTGTATATGCGTTAATTATCTTGTCGCTCATGGACACAATCATGTGGAAGAAATAACAGATCAGCTTGACGAGCCTCACATATAGTTTGGAGACGGAAACAACCACGTGAAATCTTTCTTGATACTTGTAAATAAGTTTGCCGCACTGTTTGTCCAACCATGCTCGAGCAATCCCATGAGTGACTTTGGCCGAACTGGATAACTGTTCCACTGCGGCTTCACCGCTTCAGTACCACCGTGGACTGTAGTATATTTTGAATAATGCCCGGCTTATGCGTCCTTTGTTTGTTTGTTTCTATCCATATAACTTACTTTTAATGAGTGGACTTTTTTCCATCACCATACAATCATGGCTTTCATACCTCCTTTAACGTAACATTTTGCGATTCGTTCTCCCAGTGTTGCATAAATCGCATTTAAGTCATGGATGACGTCGGCGTATTGACGAGAACGGATGTCATTGAACGTTTTATAAGCAATGTCGTGTCGGGAACACGCACACCATCGCGTCTGATGGGTGATTCATCAGGCTCTGGATGTTTGTTAGAATCGAGTCGTATATCTAGTCGTGTACAGGCCCACAGTTATTGTATCCAGCAATGTCTTTTTACTCCATGGTGTCCCCTGTTAATTTTGTTAATGCAGTCGCGATATCACTCCCGCCGACGTTTTAAAATAAGTGAAATACTTTGCTCCACGTCAAGTACAAATTCTACTAATCGCTGCTAGTCCATTACGTGTTTGACCTTGACTTGGATTTGTGCTATTTGTTCTGGCGCGACATCGCAAACCATATGAAGACATGATCGTGTTAAAAATATTGTATTATTCAATGGCACCATCCAAAAGTATCTTTGCAGATGTTCTCGGTAAAAAGAAAGACTTGAAAATACTCAGAGATTTGAATAGCTCTGCTTTCAACGTCTTTGACTTCTCTCCACATGCAATATCTAAACCGTCCAAGTATGGTGATGGAACCGCATGTCAAAACTTAGTTCGTGAGATAACCATTGGCTCTACTGGATCAGAGCAACACAACTGTTGCTGAATATGGTTTACGATTGTACATGATTGCACCAACAGCGGATGATCAACCGTGTATGATATTTTAAAATATATTCACAACGCGTTGAGAAGCGGTAACAACACCACCATCGATTTCTTTTCGACCAATGACGAAGTACCTACCATTGATGATTTGGATGCAACCAAAAACAATCGTATCGTCTACGACGATGTGATGCGTGAAAGTCAAGTCAATCCCGAACAAATATTTCGCTAATCCGAGACAATAACATAGACTTCATCTATTTGACTGGAATTGGTGTGCCTCAAACCAAACGTGGGATGAATTTCTTGAAATGTTTGAACGGATCAACTCGAACCTGTAAAGTTTTCTCACCATGAGGGTCTGGAATCGTCAATTTAACAATCAAACACAATCATATTAAATGTCTGCCAGTGATATCACAGAAGAGCATGGGAAACGACGCCGTAAAGCCGCTCAAGGAAAGCAAGAATTGATTCAATTAATAGAAGGCTGCAAAAAAGTCAACCATTTGTTAACGTCGCGACAAATTGCACGAGCATATATCATATCCGGGTTTGAACAAATATTTGCACCGCTGATTAAACCTGTAAAGTAAATAGCAGAACGTACTGTGGATATTAAAAAGGCTACAAATGCCACAGTGGAACAGTGGCAGCGCAAAACGAGAACAAAAGCACCTGGTACACTTCGTTGTATAGCCAAAGGTACCAGGAATATCAACAAAGCTACAATATCAGCTGGAGAAGTTATTAGAATCTTGCCATTAATGCAAGCTGGAGGACAATACCTAAAGAGCGAGGTATCAAAGAATCACTTCCTACACCAACTAGATACCGGTCATTGATGCATACACAGAAACAAACTTTGAATGAACACGATAGTCCGTGGATAAAAAAGACCCTTTCCTTCCAAGTCTTAAAATGCTTGTGAGATTTATTGAACAAAGAACCATTAAAGGACATAACAAAGATTTGGGTAAAGTTGGTATACTGGGAATTTACCGGGTCTAATAAAGCATCTGGAAAGGTGGTTCTTACAATAAAGTACTTGGCTTGATAAAAGCTAGAAAGAGAATGAAGCAGCTAAAGTGATGCAAAGTTTTATGAGATTCCTGCACGGAACAGGATAATATCGACCTGTCTATTAAACTGAGACAGAATATTCGTATCGATCAAACTCTTAAACTATGACGGAGGAATATTTTGATCAACCAGTATTTGCTCCTGAAATTTGGGGCAAAGAATATCCTGATCATGCACCCACACCTCAACCCAAACGTACGCCTCCACCAGTACAAGTTACACAAAAAAACTTGCAAATACACTAGAAAAATGAGCACAACCTGCAACCGAATCTCCTGCATTGGAAATATAATCATAATGGATAGACGAGCCAGTACAAAGGTTGGTACAACAACCGTTACCAAGATGTATACCAACAAAGCATGGAGAAGGCCTTGGTGAATTATGGGAACCAAACGACCATGCCGATCGATTGGAAAAACGTGTGTGTTCAGTTCGTGCACCTAAGGTCATTAATGAAGCCGTATTGATATGTCAGCGGTTGCTCACCAACGATCCGACTGATAGATTACATATCGTGCGCTGATGCATGAACTTAATGAAGATATTGACGATGTATATGATGAGCGAAGTTCTTTCACCTAGGATGAGTTCTGAAACATTTGAGACGGTGTGTGTGCTACGTGAACTATGTGCTCCAGTGCAACAGGTTGTTTTAAATACAACCCATCGCTTTACCTCAATGATTAGAATTGCATGAATGAAAAGCAAATTCAATTTGACTTTTCTGCACATCTGACCTCTGGTGAATCACGCAAGTGTGTTACAGTTGGCTTAATATCTTATCTCAGCCTTTGGCGGCCTGCCAGCTAACACCACATTGGTGTTATCAATCAATGACGAGGTTCGACAAAACATCACACTGTTGTCTGGCAAGGACTCCAAAAGTTATATTCGTAAGCACGAGCACACACTCAGCTCCGTTATCGCCATTGAATCTCGACAATCTCTGGTTGACATTGGACATTCGTCATTGAGGACAGTTCTTGGTTGGCCCAAAGATCTTCCCGAAACAAATTTTAAGCGCAGGATCTAAACGGATTGGATATCATAGCGCCTAAGACTGTGAGGTTTACCTCAACGACTCAGGTCTGTTTAACCTGTGACGCCATCATTAATAGTTATAAAAGCAGGTTTGAATCGACATGAATAGCTGTACAGGGCCATAAACTCTTTTTGTTTTTACCAACCGTAAAGCCCGGTAATTGGATACCATCTATGCGACTGCATTCAAGAGCATGCATCTATTCCAAATTGCTTGTAGTCGCACAGAGCAGTCTCAATACGATCAGTAAAGTGTTCCCGTCGGCATTCGAAAATAAAATAATCAGTGTGGTCGAGTTTGAGACTCTTGTGACGCAAATGGAAAATCACCGTTACTAGCACAAATAAGAAACAACGAGGGTTTACTAAAAGTAAAAGCTAAATAATTAAAATCTTAGCGCAGAGACATGCATATTGATCGAAACTGCTGCTGCAGTAAATTATTCATTGCACTGGGCTCACGATGTGTATAGATCGGTGCCGTATACATTCACGTCTGGTTATATGCGTGGAAAATTAAAATTGATAAACATGCATGGGCCACATGTGGGTTTAAAACGTCATGGGACCGGTAGACACCAGGACTGGTGTCAGGAACCCCAAAGAGGCTGGTGGGGCAAAACGAACATTTTCATACTACTAATTATGTTGCAAACAGTATGTGGAAATGAGCAACGAAATTTGTTGCTTTCATTGGTTGTCGTTTTATCATGGGCTTATCGTATTATGCTATATAAACGAGATGCTTTTTATTTTGTTTTCAACTCACTGTTTATTTTTAAATGTCAAGAGATAGAAAAGAATTTTATGACAATATCCTAAATGAATATTCTTTCAATCATAACTCATTAATCATCTGCCCTTAATTATATTCAGCCAACCCAAGCATTGTGTTTAATGTAAGAAATCTTTTTATGAAACGAGATTTAAACTGATGCCGAAAAATAGCGTAATAAAGAAGTCATCAACACAAAGTTAGTATTTATTACAGGTGATATTATGCGGTGGACTCCTCATCCATGTGCCATGTTCCCATTTTGGCCACGTCGCCAGATCCCAGCCGTACTCATTTCCTGGAGGAAGACGTGCAATAGAAATGTACAATTATAAGCGTGCAATAGAAGTATGGATGGAGCCAGACCACAAAATGTTTGTGTATCACCATTATCCGGAAATGAAGGTTATTTCAGTTATTGCGAACATATACATATAACACGCTATTAAAAAGAGAGAGAGAGAGAGAGAGAGAGAGAGAGAGAGAGAGAGAGAGAGAGAGAAAAGCGCGATATTACTTCACATCTCAGCGGATAGTGTGATATTGCTTCAGAGCTGGGGGCATAGTGTCATACTGCTTCACGGTTGGAGGGGTGGGGGTAGTGTGATATTGCTACACAGATTTCTGGTCTACGCGTTCGTAATATCAACTAGTACATGCATTACCACTACAAATAAACACCTTGTAAATGGTCGAAGTAGCTTATAAGGTGTCAAAGAATTTTTATACATATTTGCTTGGGGTTGGTTCATTTAAGATAGACAATTTGTTGCTGGTACATACAACGAATTAGGTTGATAGCAAATACACTGCCATAAATATGAATTTCATGAAATTCGCGACCAATGAAGAGTGAAATATCAGAAGTACTATAAAGAGTTTTGATTTTGTACAGTCAGAAATTAATATCATTAAACATGAAGTCTCACTGGAATCTACAACTGGTCGTGTTTGTTGACCTATCAAATTAAAGCTAACACTGAACATATTGTGTCGTACGACAGCTCTCTGCAGCACGAAATGAGGAGCTTTATCTGACAAGTTACTAAAAATAAGTGGATCCAAAAGTCACCAAAACCTGAAACTATTTCGTTGTCTGAGGATCTACTATATATAGTTGCTGACTTTAATAAGATATCAGTTAAAGTTTACCCATAGGTGACTTCGAAGTATTAGAAGACTGGGATATAGAACTGGTAATGTGTTCAATTTTGATCTCCAGGTGTGAAACAAATACTTTAGTATTGTTCGTGCAGAAGATGAAATCGCTATTTTAACGCTAGCTTCGTACCTTGTTACTCGCTTTTCGTTTCAAAAGGAGATAATAAATTGGGCCTTCTGTCATTCTATCCCTCTATTTCAACCAAATGTCGTATTCTGCGTGATATTAATGAGTTCTTTTCTACGCTTGATTATTAGCTTTGTATTCCATTATTTAGCAGGGTTATTGTCCCTAATTATGGGGGTCACTAATTATATTTTCCGCGCAATAAATCCATTGATTTTCATTGTATTTCAAACAATATTCATGACATCATGGGTGAGTTCAACTGTTAGCGCTCTGTTTCATATGTTATTGGAGCTATATTCCCTGATTATTATCAGATCACCCGCGTTTGTTTCCACGCGTGACAGACATGATTAGTATTTGAATTCAAATAAATTTTGAAGTTTAACTTTACTGCACATGGGCAAAGGTTGATTCTCAGAGTTCTGCGTGATCGTTTAGCTTAGTTATGCCCCCTGTTTTAAAAGACCTGTCCACATTAATTTCCATGTTGCTTTCGTACATGATCAGAATACAACACCACATTTCCGTGTTGCTTCGGTACATGCTCATAATACAATACCACCTTTCAGGAAACGTATGATTTCAAACTATCCAACTTAAATTTACGCGCAATAATCACACCTGGTATCCATCTTTGTGTTGATAATGCCTAGGTTTACCTTCTTTGACCATCGTTCAATCTTCATTATCAGTTAACGTAGTTGTAATTTGTGATTGCTGGATCCACTCTTTTATTCCTTCTACCTAACGATAATTATTATTGGTTTGCAAGAAAGTTATATATGTAGCTCTACTGATATAATTCTAACATAACGTGATTATTAGTTTCTTATATCATCCTTAATCGGAGTCACGGCCTTTTAATGTTTGATCGACATTTCGTATGCAGCTTTACATTGTCGACATCTCATCCAGGTTCCATTGTCAGCATTCAACGTCATCAGTTGTGTCCTCCTTTATAAATGAACCTGAATTCGGATTTTATCACCATTTCTACCTGGTCCTTTCCTCTACGAAACTACATTTTCTTACTTCCAACTAAAAGCGAGAGAGAGATCAGTTCCTGGAGTCTGCTTGGTATGCTTATTGTGTTCATTAACGAAAATATAGTCTACGTGAATTCAAAATTGGTCAGTTTCACAACATTGCTTTATAGAAGGTTACTAGTACGGTGAAAGAACATCTATCTTGATTGATTGATATACGCTTTAGGTATCAAGATCTATGTCTTCATCAAGCGATCATTTTGGTTATACATGACAGGGTTCTTCTGTGTTTATAATGTACATAAATTACAAAATGCACCCAACAAATGCAATATAAACTCATTATGCAAATAGTTGCGTCCATTACGTGAAGATTAAGTATAGATTGTGGTTACTACGTATGTATTTGATAATCATTGCACAAAATAAATACAATTGTATTTTGCATGTGCCATATTGTTTATTTCCCTTGTTACGTGTAGGCTCGTACACAAATAACAAGAGAAAAGAGTGAAGCCAACAAGCTTTGTATATTTTAACAAAATAATTTATTTCCCTAGAAAACAATGTAAAAATTGGAAATAGGACTTACGGTTTGCGAATATAATCCAAAATTTAATCCTAAGATTGAAAAATATAAGTCCTATCACTAAACAGTTCTAATTGAACCCGGGTTCAAATCTCGATGAAATTCCAATATGGAGGCGATGACGTCAGATGATGTCTGTACTGATGGTGACAGATCCTCGAATGAATCACAGTTTATGTTTCCGTATAGAATTCCAGAATAAATTTCCACTGAATTTCTTTGTCCCAGAACTTTTTATTAAAAAGTACTCTTGTTTCGTTTTCTAGAAAATAAGTTATTAAATTCCAAAAAATAGATGAACTTCAAAAACAAACTGGCAACAACAATTGAAACCTCAAGGTTTAAAATACATCTGACTGGAAAGCTCTTGGAATGAGTATTAAACCCAACTAAAACATCATCCCATTCCTGCGTGATGGTTCACGTGGTCTCTTAACATTTGAACAGCGCAATAAAAAGAATGAAAATTAGCACGTAGGCAAGAATAGCCCTATATAAGAACCAAATTCTCACACTGAAAATATATAAGAGAAGAAAGACTGTTTACAGTTCAGCTAACATGCGGGCCGAAATGACCTTGGCAATAGCCAATCGTCTTCAATCAATGTTTACAAAATCTATGAACCAGAGTGAGCTAAAAATAGTGCTAACGTAATATTTTTACGTTCTAAACAAACTAAATTTACTGGAAAAATATCGAATCCTGTGAAAATAATCATTACAATAAAATGTAATGAAACAAAAATAAAATAATTTTTTTTTTTTAAAAAACTAACACACAAGCAATTTAATTACATATACGTAACACCCTACTGATATATGCATCAATATATTCATTTAAATATCCATTTACAAATATACAATGTTTTCTGTTTTCATCTATTTAGGACCTTGATGTTGGAAATCTTTCAGAAAGGCTGGAAATCAAAACGAGACTACAGTGTAAACCTTTTTCTTATTTCCTTGCTAACCATTGGCCTGAACTTTTGGTTTACAACCAGAATGTCTATGCATGGGGTTCTGTAAGTGTTTATTATCTCTTGTGTTTGTTGTAATGGTAAAGTTCTTATAGTTTGTTTCCTAGCAAAGTACCCACACAAAAAAATGTAATATGTATCCACACTTTAAAATCTGCAAACTTTTTCGGCCATTCAACCTTTATATTTCTATTTTAAGAAATATATATATTCCCGCTCTTTTTACAATAGTTGTTCCGAATGACGTCGCATACGACAAATATTCACTTTAAACAAGAACTTCTAATGAAATACTGTAACGGTGCTACGCCTGTAAGTCGTGCAAGGACAACACGTGATTGTTGGTTACTCAGTATTGTGCTCTCACGACTTGGAGTGTAATGTTGCCCTAGCCCTAATCGATGTGCCAATTCTAAGTTGATGGCAGATTCAGGTTTTCTTTCAGAATCCTGGACTGCAGGGATGATTAAATCAATATAAAATAAATGAGGCAAATATGGCAGACCTTGCCAGTTACATTTATTTAACCTTCCTTACTTGGCTTAGCAAGTTTTTATTGTTCGTCTTAACAACGGAATTAACTTTGTTTGACGGAAATAATTTGTTAACTGAGGCAAGTTTATGTTTTGTAAAGGATACACCATGACTGATACTATCATTATCTTAAATTCTTTACTAGGACTTTTATACAGAAGGCAGAAAACACTATTTATACTTTTGTGAATTTTTCTCAGGTGTTCGATATAGTAGGAAGAGTTGGTTAATGGAGTGATGTGAATAATGCTGCTATATATGGGAAAATACTCAAGGAAATAATGAACAAGCATATTAATCGGAAGTCTTGTATGTTCCACAATGAAAATGAATCGAGGCTATTTTGATGCAATCAAGGAACTAGAAAAGGCGAACATCTCTCTCCTGTTTTATTTGCTCTGTATTTAAATTTCATCAAGAATTGCTTTTTGAGCTCGAATTAAGTTGATGTACTGGATGGAGATAAAGTAAGACATTCAGATAATCCAAGAGATATGCAATACAATCTTGTAGTGTTCTTTAAATACTGCAAAATATAAAAACTAATATTAACCAAAGTAATGATATCAAGTTCATATTACAAGATTCAGAACTTGAAATTGTCAGAAATTTTAAATACTGTAGCGGAATACTCTCTTTCGCTATCTCAGGTTCTTTAGGATAGGTCTTGTATTTGGAGTGATACCCCGCTGAATCTGTCCAAAGACTGGCACTCCAGAGTGTGACAGATTTCTTCTTCAGCGGGATACCGTCTTATTCCTGGCTTTTTGTGTGTCGCCGACTTGGTCGCAGTCTCCAACTGGGTCGCAGTCTTGGTCGCCGACTGGGTCGCAGAGTCATCGACTGGTCTTCTTCTGGTCGCAGAGTCCCTGACTGGTCTTCCTATGGTCGCCGACTTGGTCGCAGGGCTGTCGCCGAGTCGCGTCGTTATCCCATCGAGATCGAGATCGAGAGAGAGAGACGACAGTGCAAAATGATAAAAGAAGAGGTATCCTCAGTCAAAAATGTGTATTACCGCAAGACCTCTGCGTTTCTTGGACGAGCCTTGTAGCGCCGGGATTTTGCTCGACGAAAGACCTTGTCCCTATTCTTTTCTGATTCCCTGGCCTGGCTTTCTCCTGTCCAACGAAATACGACCAAATGTGCTTGCTCTGGCGGGGTGGTTATACTGCTACACGGCAGGGGACGTCTTCACTCTATACCGCTTCCTAACACACCATCATAGTAGCCACAATTGGCCCGTATATATACCCAGGCGGAATCACGTGACCAAAAACTAAGACGTTAGATGGCACTACAAAGCCCGCCAAACATTTAAAATCACAACATACATTTTAACGAAACGAAATATTAAATAACGAAACGAAAATTGAAGTCCATGTGGTTTCCTCGTTACAATATTGAGGATTAATCAATGAAGATATGTGTAGAGACTTAATGGGAATTAAGATCACAATTAGACAAGCCGGTAAAGTTATGTGTATTCTTAAGAAAAATATATATGAAATCTATACTTGCCTATTGGCTATCAACTTAAACGTTTGATATTACTATAGGAGCAATTCTTACATACACAGATGAGATGTTTGGGGAGGGTGTTGGTTCAAAAAGCTAGTTTTGATTAAAGTAGGTTTAATTTATTTGGGTGAATCAAAATATTCTAGTTACATAAAATCTTTAAGGAAAGACTTAGTGACTATTATATTCAGTCATGGGGTCAAAAATTGCTAGCTCGACAGGAGCCGATACATACTGAATTTTAAACGGAATTAAAATTAAAACATCATTTACTAAAAACATCTCAAATAAATATAGTATAATTTCGTATATGAAACTACTGAAAAGGGAAGATTTTGAAAATTTGCCTAGACCTCGTGATTGATGAATATCATCACAGTAAATGCAATTACTTTTTTCCGGGGAAAGGAAAGCAGCTGCTGTCCCTACACTTCTATATCAGACCAATGTAACAAAGTTTAAGAATTATTGAGTTCTGAGAAAGTTTGGATGTTAAGACAACTCTCCAAAATGACTGATATTATTGTATAGAATTTCATTTATTTCTAATCAACTTTACTCTGTGAGTATATTGTTATTTCCATGTTTGAGGAGGAGAAAAGTACCATAGGTTTATGATTGCAAAATAATGAGTTTACTAACGATTAATTTGTATTTCATTTATTGTAATTTATATCCATTCTTTCCAATTTATCAATATCAATGTATTGTGAAGTGAAGAGATGTACGTAAGCTTGTACTTGCTTGTATTCCGTTGGAGCATTGATTGTGATACAGTTATCATTCTGAGTTAAAATGCATTTACTGTGCAAAACAGTATATCACCCATGGCTGATGTACACGCTTGCAAAGTGCGATACCAATATTTTAACTCATATGTTGCGTATTGGAACCTGAATGTAATAACGATCTTGCCATTGTCATTGTCACTGTCACCAATTCACTAGCTACTTATAATTACACGGGGATAATCCCTGTTATTCATCATTTATTTATTACAGTAAAACGGTTACGATAGATGCGTCTAAAAGTAATGAGAAGAAAAATAAAATAAATAAAAAATATAAATTGCAAACTACACATGCCTGAGTTGTACTTTTAATTGAACTCATATAAGCATGGCCATTTCTTTAAAAGTGTTGTGCCATAATTTCTCTGATATGTACATGTTATGGTTATGATATGTACATATTATGGCTGTGATATGTACATGTTATGGCCATGATATGTACATGTTATAGTTATGACATATACATGTTATGGCTGGTCAAAGTGCACCAAACATTATCTAGCTTTGTGTGTGTGTGTGTGTGTGTGTGTGTGTGTGTGTGTGTGTGTGTGTGATTCAGATTTTTAACGTAGCTTTAACAATTGTTCAGTCATATCGCTGCGATGTCTGCAGTGTGACAGTTTATTGTGATGTCTAGCACTGGGGCATCATACCGCAGACATATAGTATGATGTCCCACCCAGTCACATTCTCCTGACATCAGGCTGACCAGTCCTAACACTAACCTCTTAATGCTGAGCGCCAAGCGAGGCAGCTGTTAGTACCATTTTGTAAAGTCTTTGGCATGACTCGGCCGGGGTTCGAACCCGCGACCTCCCGCATCCGAGTATCTAGCTTTGAAAGGAGCGAATACATTGAAGTGTATACAGTAAACACAGCTATTGTTGCATCAAATTCACAAAGCCTTTGTTTTCCTATTCATGTCAGTCACTCATCTTGTTCGTTTAACTCTTAAATAAACAATAGTCTAAGGACAACTGACCATTATTTGCTTTCAAATCACTGTGTATGTATTATCCAATTTTTTTATATAATGATTCTTGAATAATTAACATGGAGTCTAAGATACAAATGCAGTTTTTGTAATTATGCGTTATTGTCTATTCTTCATTCAAGGCAAGGAACCCGCAGACAAACAAGTGTTTAGATAACCACTACTACCTGTATCGAGACGTGGAAAAACTCTACGCGGAAAAATGTACCTTTCAGTTAGAAGCACAGGTAAGTCTAATGAATTGTTACTTTTTTTGTACTACTAATGTTACAACCACTAGAAAAACAGCAACCAATGCTACTGGTAATTATGTTATTGTCTGTACTACCACCACTACTACTAGTACTACTACTATAATTACAACTATTTAATAGCATTTATCATTATTATTATTATTATTATTATTATTATTATTATTAGTAGTAGTAGTAGTAGTAGTCATAGTATTGTTTACAATGAATATACGAAAAAGTTCATATTTATTTTACTTTTGTTCTAAGTGACATTTTTTGTTTGTTTCCACCTGTATTCTAGGAAAACCCATTCCTCGCGATTATGTCCATTCTTTCGTGGATGTATGCGTCCGTAAATATACATTTCATGATAATATGACACCGCCTTCTCTTGGATTTGGCCTGTAAATAATAACCCTTTTTTTCAAGTTCAATCCATCAAATATCCTTCAGACAGGGGCCTTCATTCTCTTCCTTCAGGAACTGATTTGGATTTAGTTTATAAATTGGCACAATATTTCTAGTGGCTCAATCCGTCAAATGAATGGCCTCAGTATTAATTTTACTCCCATTTGGATAACGCCAGAAGAGAAACCGGATCTTATCATTAGCATTGTCTTGAATCCTATCACTAGTTCATTTCAAATTAGTAAAATCGCTTGTAAATTTTTAATTTGCCTGTAATTTAATGCAAAATGTCATAATCAGAATTGAGAAAACGTGTATTGATGCTCTCGTCAATAATGTAATTTTAGATATTTAATTTTCTTCTTTCTTTTGACTCCTGGCTTAATTGGAATGTTTCATAACCGCATTAAAACCTTTCCGTTTGTGTCGTATAACAGCTTATACGTAGCATAAACACAGAGACCATCTTTGAAATTAACGATATTCAAATATCTCATAACTGTCGTAGATATTATTTTTATTCGTAGTTTTGTTTCTTCAATAAAGAAAGGTTGATTTAATCTTTTTATACAATAAATGATGTTATACGTAAAGGTAGTATTCCAATAAAAATAAATATCAAGGTGATTGATGGTTCAATTGCAACACGTAACTTTTAACTTTTGCAAAAATTAGGAAAAGATTACATTCTGTCATTACGTAACCTAGTACCGCTAATTTAGAACTCTTTTTTTTATTTAAAGGAAACATTAGATTGAAGCATGATTATTAATTAGGCTTCAAAACAAAACAGGAGCAGCAACAACAGCTCTATCATCACCACCAACAGCAATAAAAATATTACCAATAATAATGAATAGTATAATACCTAATTGGATTCATTGTTTCAGCAGAAACAAAGAACTAACAAGAGCTATAAACATGACGACGGATATTTTGAACAGAAAAGTTCATTGTTTGTTTCTTTAGGAATTTTATCAATCAACAAATGAAGAAATACATGAAAGGAACAGAGAGTGAATACATGAAAAAACATGTACATGAGGTTCTAAGTACACAAGTGTTTGCCAATATAGGACAACTTAAACCGTACATTGTTGCTTTGCCCTAATTTAAATATCAAGAACGACGATAAGGTAAGAGCTCTTTATTGCAGACTCCATGGTCCATAATCTAAATTAAAATATAAATGTATTATAAACAAATTTCTTATAGATGCGTATCTAGATTAAAGAATGTGTTTGTTAGAGTTAAGAACGCGACATTAAAAATGTATTTTGTTCCATCCTTCTATAATCAGAGAATTTAAACGAATACCTTAGCTGAGCATACATGTCAAGAAACAATTCTTTTTACTGGGTATATTTCTATGATTTAAATGACAAACGTTTCAGGAATTCTTCAAAACTAAATACACTGCAATTTATAAATGTTTTAGAGGTACTGTTCTATCTTGGAAGGCTGATTAGTAAAAGACGAGTACTGTTATATCCTATGGCTACGTGACTCATGGACTGTACAATTCTCAAGTCCCTAATATTTACATATCTTTAATTACCTCTTTAAACTTACTATAGAAGGATGTATCAATGACATATCGTCAGAAAAACTAAACTGGTTAATAAATAAAGCTGTTGGAGGCAAATGTAACCACAAATGACATTGATTCAGCCTGCGATTTAAATCGTCTATGTATATATTCAGAAACAAATCCAAAAGAGACCCCCAATGTCTTGCTCCTTTCCCAACGTACATGGTATAACTATTTGTCATACCATTTAATTATGATATTAATTATATTTGACTGTCACGTAACCTTTTAAACAGTTTTCAATGATGGACTAATTTAAGTAACTTACTAGCGTCTAAAAGCTAGCACACGCAGGGCGACTACGTTCAAAAATGAGTTGATAGTTTCCTTAAAGGTATAGAGGCAAATGTATGGTGACTGTTGTTTCTTAAAAACCAAAATGATTATCAGACATTGTGACTTCACACCGTTGTAATATAATACAGTCGCCTATTTTCCAAATACTTGTTGTGTGAGCTATAGGTTTATAATTAATCTTGTCTGCAAGGTTACCAATTTTACTTTTCAGCAGGGGGACAAAAATGTATAAGGTTGTCAAATCATCTGGACCGACTTTAGGTAAAAACATACAATTAAATGAATATCGAGTCTATTATCGGAAATTATGTATGTTCAACATGTAAGAAAATTTCTGACCATGGACATTTACAACCCCTATCGCCACACATCCAAACACAACGATCCAATGAAGAGAAAATATTGTGCGAATCACTGAGGAAAGTAAACTTTGATTTGTTCATCTCCAAAGGAAGTGGATATTTGCTTAATGTAGCCATTATATATGGTTGATTCCAATAAGGTGAACTTCAAATCTTAGAATTAAATTCCGGTTCTTATAGTACTTTCTAACCAACGTATTCTTTGCCACGCATCCACATTCTTAATCGAATGTGAGATTGTGAGTGACGTTATCACAAGTGATTTAGAAACTGGTAAAATTATCATAATTCATTGGTTGACGTAACTCCATAGGTAAATAAACCCTAGGAAATCTGATGAGCTCACATTTCTTGCATAGTCATAAGTTTCCCTGACGTAAATGATAATTTGTGGTTCCTCAATCTTCGCATTGCATGTCGAACTTAAACATTCCAGAGTTAGGTTGAAATAATAATGAAAATGATCTCAAACGTTGGGAGAGGTACTCCCACAGAGAATTAGAGCGACAATATTTTGCCGCAGACCCTGTATTCGTATTGCAAATATCAGCAGTAACATAATTATCTTTCCTAATTCAAGGTAAAAGAAAGCAGGAGCCCCCCCCCCCAAAAAAAAGGTACAACAAAACACATTGAAGGACCAAAAATTAAGCTCAGTTCTTATCGGAGTTGAACCTGGTACTCATGCGTTACATGCCGCAATATTTACCAGTATACCAAGCCCGTTGACATAATGATTGCGACTTCAAAATTTCCAAAGTGGAGAACTATGAAAAATAAAATTTCAAAGTATGGACCAGTTATATATTGACATAATGCCACGAAGATGTACCGTTTTTGGACCAACCTGATTTACCACTCTGTCATTGTGGACCAATCCGATTTTTCACTTTGTCAGTATGGTAAAGCGACAGTGATTTATTTCCTCCTGAAATTGTGATTTCTTAAGCGAAGCTCTCTTATTGACACAATGAATTCAAAACCCAATGTAGGGTCGCTTAAATGGCTACACAGTCGCTTTGGTACATTACATTAGAAAAAGTTGTTAATTAGAATTAACTAGCCATGAAATTGAGATTCTGAAATATATATTCATAGCTTTTCTAACATGAAGCCTGACATATTTTACTCTGTAATAAGAATTGCTGGTACTAGATTCACAGCTTCCGAAATGCATACCGTCGTTACTAACACAATGCCTCTGGATAATTCACAAGAATAAGATTGATACTTTTGAAAATTACAAAAGAGAGCAAGCAAATACGTAAATTTCCTGAAAACATAGTTGTTGCTGTGTTTGCCATCCAAAAACTAAATGCAAATTAAAAATGTTCTTTTCGTTCATGCTTATAACCGACGTAACGCCAATATCAAAACCAAACTTTCCTCCTTAATTGTGGAATAGTGTCTCTAGTGCTTATTTAATTTCTAAGATAATTAGCACACTGGATAAAAAAAACCACCATTATTGTTTTCTTGAACCAATACTCCACCAACTCTAACATCACCTGCATCAACAGACAATTTAAATGACTGACTGAAATTTGGAGCTGAAAGAACTGATACATTCTTACGTATTACCATTAACTGATCAAAAGCGTCCAGACACTTTTCAGACCAATGAAATTTGGTTTTCTTACTACATAAATTTTTCAGGGGTTCAGCAATTATGGAAAAATGGGAACAAAAGCTCCGATATTATTAAACCATACCCCAAAATCGCATCAGTTCCTATTTACTGACTGGCACAAGGAATTTGAGATAGCCTTGACTTAGCATTTATAGCTTTAACTTGTCCATGTCCCATAGTATGTCATAGAAATGTAACACAATCACAGCAAGACTCACTATTACTTAAATTAATTGTCAACTTTGCATCAGTGAGTCTGTTAATTAATTTCCAAATTGTTTCTAAGTTGTCTTTCCAGGTGTCTTTGTAGATGATGACATCATCGATATAAGCATACAATTATTTAGACCAGATGTAATCTTGTTCATTAAACATTGAAAGGTACAAGGCGAACGGCATCACTTTATAGTGATAAAGTCCATCTGGAATCACTAATGCCAAAATTTCCTTTCCCATTTCCTTCAAATTTGTTGACATATTTTGCATTTCAAATTTGGCAATGCAGTCAGCGATTCTTGGCAATGGCAATAAATATGTTGGGCCACAATATTAACTTTTATATAGTCAGTGCGCATGCGGAAGGTATTGTCTGGTGTTGGTACAAGAATAAATGAACTCCAGTCACTTTTACTCGGTTGTATGAAATCATTCTCCAGCAAATACTGAATTTCTTTTTCCAAACAGTCCTCTTTAAGAGGGTCCAGTCTGTGCAGATGCTGTTTCACAGGCGTGGAATCTAGAATCTCAACGTCATGGTAGATTTTATTTGCTTGTGTGAGAATATCTGGAAACAAGTGCTCATATTCAATTAATAGATCTTTTAGTTCATTCTTGTCTTGGTGCTGCAGATTTGAAAGTTTCTGGTGCAGATTATTCATAATTTCTCAATTCGGAAGATTTTTTACACTAAAGTCATTACAGTATGATTGCATTCCCTCGCTTATATCCTCTCTGTGTGGGACAGCTACATCTAAACTGACTGCATGATTAACATGGCTATCTCTTTGAAGATACTACTTTAAAATATTTGTACGACAAAGTTCGATTTTGGAGTATTGATGATATAATTTAAAGAACTTACTTTCTTTCCAATCGTACAAGGACCATTTTACGTAGCCTGCAGAGGATTTTGAGATATGGGAGGAGATGCAGAACTCTATCAACAGGCTGAAAACTGCTTCCCTATATATCTTGCTCATACCATAATTTTATTTTGGACTGAGTAGAATGCGAAATAGCTCTTGCATCATCACGGGCCTTTGACAACTTTATTTAACATTTAAAATTACAAACATATTTGAGAAGATTAATTTCTGTATCTTCATTCGAAAGAAGTTTCTCTTTTAATGACTTCAAAGTTCAAAGTGACTAAATCTTGAAGATTCTTGAACTGATTGCGTAACAACAAACAACAGTAAACGAACACCTTCCATCTAATCTTTGCTAATATATAAACAATATGACCAAATCATAGTTTTCAAATACTAAAGAGGTATTTTCTCTACGTTATAACACTAACTGCATATCAACTGATGTGATGTATTTGATAACCTGTGAAAAAATGTAATATGCAATATGTTGGACAAACACTTCAACAAGTTTCTAAGAGAATGAATAATCATCGCTTTCATATAAAAACTTATAGAGATCCTCAGTTTTTCTCTAATATTTCAACACATTGTAATACCAATAATCACTTTCTACTCGATTTTTCTTTCATGCCAATAGATATTGTGCATGGAGACATGAATAGACTCATAAAAGAAACTTACTGGATTCATAAATTACATACTCTGTATCCTAATGGCCTTAATACCAATGCACTATATATATATATATATATATATATATATATATATAGTATATATAGCATATATATATATATATATATATAAGGCATATATATTGATAAATTGTATATCCTTTATAACAATATAATTATATGTATGACTGTTTGTCTCTATTTTATTTTATTTTATTTTATTTTATTATTTTAATGAAATCTTTTAGAAACCCATTGGCATTTAGGGTGATAGGCAGAAGTTTTGAATTGTTAATTGCCTAGTTCATGCATAACTTGCTGGAAAATTCCAGACATAAACTTTAACCCTTGATCCGATTGGACCGATTTGGGCAGGCCAAACTGAGTAAAAGACGTTATCAAAGTTTTACTATTGTTTTAGTTTTAATATTCTTCAAATGAATGCCTCTAAGAATTTTGTAGACGCACACGTGATAGTCAAAACGTATTGGTTGCTTGACTTGGTTTTAGGCAAAGGTCCGATTCTTTCTACCATTATACTGCTAAATGGTTCGTCAAATGCAGGAATAGGTTGAAGAAGAACCTTAGGTATCTTTTGATTCGGTTGTGCTACCATTTGACAAGTGTGGCAAGAGCTACAGTATCTACAAACATCGCTTTTAATATTCGGTCAATAGAAATGATTTAAGATCTTCTGATAAGACTTATTAATCCCTAAATGACCAGTCAAATGATTTATATGGGCTAAACTAAGATTATCATCTCTATACAACTTTGGAACTACCATTTGGTAGCTCACTAACCACTTGTCATCAACAGGTACTGTAATCTCAGATTGTCTCTATTTGCTGATTAGGACCCCAATTGTAAGATATAATAAACAGGTACTTATGTACATTCAGTTTTATTAATAGCCCTCTGAAGCAAACAGGAGATATCAGGATCTTTTTTCTGTTCTACGACAAGTGATTGTCGCTTCTTACCACGATTAGAATAAAGAGAATAGGTAGTAAAAAGAGGATCACTGTGTTCAATACGTTCTGGTTTATCCATATCAGGAGCAAACGTGACCTCATCTAGATCCCAAGCAATACATGTATATACTAAAGGAATAGTTGCTTGATCAACATCTTTCTCACGAGCTGTTTTTGGCATAACTCTAGTAACTGTACAAGCTGGATATGAACCAGGCATTTCATTTTTAATAGGATAGACTTTCTTATCTAAACAAGGCTTGACAGTTACAAATATATCAACCACCAGATTATCTTTATCTAGTCATTTGTTAGTAATAGATGAATACCCTAAACGGGTAAAGAGGCCAATGTTCCGACAGTTACGGGTCCTGAGTCTAAGTCAAATGAGGAATTTACACAATGGTGAGGACCATTAACAAAACAGCACTCTACTCCCTGAATAAGAACATTCTAGTTAGTATAAGACCTCTCTGAAAAGAGGCAAAGTACCTGATAATAAAAAGACTCTGAAAAGCTGATGTATCCCCTAAAATTGAATAGGAATAGGATTAGCACTCATGAATATGTGTTTATAGTGAGGACGTGCTTTCCACTTGCTAGTGCTAATTCGTTTAATCTAAATTTAAATTCCCTTTCTACCTTTTCTCACTGCATTTCTCTTTTGTCCTTTTCAAGCTATATTTGCAGTTGCAGTAGCCTACCTTTTTTCTCTTTCTCTCTCTCTCTCATTTCTCTTTCGGCAACTGCAATTATATTTGTCTCTCCTCGTTCTCTTTCTGAAACTGCAATTATATCTGTCACTCTCTTTTCTGAATCTCGATAGCTTTTAACTTGCTTTCATTTTTGTATTTTAATTGCACTTCAATATCTTGCAAGTTAGGGTCAGATGGAGACTTACTAATCAAACCTAACGTGCTTTTATCCAACAATTATATTAAACCAAATATTGCATCAAACTAGTTTTATTTCTTTCTTCGTTAAAGAAGACTTTGTCTCAGAAAGATCAGATTTCAGACGAGCTGGGGTGAGTCATCCTTTCTAGAGGACTCAAATCTTTCCTGAGTAGGATTTAAAATTAAGTTCTCCACTTTAGATGATATTGTGCATGCTTGCAGGTTTCACTAAACCTTTATGAGAAACAATATCTTTGACTAAGAAAATTCCAAAACAAATTATTTTATAATTCCAAAAACAAAGTCTTCTGATATAATTTTGAGAAATTTGTATCCCAAGTACGAGCCTCCGATTTTCTGTTACAACTCAATGGTCATAAACAAAGTAACAGAAAAGTGCGAAAACGAAAGCATGTTGTAAAATTCAGCAAATAATTTATTTTATTAGAATACAAAGTGAAAGTGAAATACAATATAAATACGGTATTGGGAATTAAATCTATAATGAATCACAGAATTCCTAACATTAGTTCTAATGATTAAAGTTCGGAAAAATAACTTTAATGGTTTTCCAAAACGAACCAAACTCTGGAGGTGTTGATGTGCTTGGAATGGCCTGTGTCATAGTGAATGGCAACAGTCTTTTGTTGAATGACAATAATATAATTCAAGAATATTTGAGTTTAACTATAAATCCAAGTCTGTATTTCCAAAATATTGTTTTTGAGCACTTTGCATTTCCAGACAAGAATAACGTGAATTATAAAATTTGAATAAATAAATTCTATGGAATACTGGACAAAACAATCACACAACTGATTCTACTAAGATCTTACAGCACGAATAAATAATTTCTAAATAAACAAGATTATAAAGTCGTCTACTTGACCTCAGGTCATAATTAGGATTTTCTAAAAATTACTTTTACCTAATAGAACCTTTCATTTTGGAAGGTTCTAAATGTTTACAAGATAAACTCTTAGTTATAATTAGAAGGTATGTTACTTAAAGTATAATATAAAATGTGTTAAAAAACAGGTATACCCGACATGTAATGGAGAATTTCCAGTGTTCTTGATTCAGATTGAGATAAACATGTTGTTTGCAAAACCAAACTCAATGACTCAGAATCAGGTAGAAAATGAACTTGATTTTGGACAAGGTCAAGTCCGTAAAACAATTGTCCGTAACTTATAATGAATATAAATGTAACAATTAATGCAAATTAAAATTACATAACGTTATATACAAACTACATGCATTTAATAAGTATGCAAGTTATAGAGCAAATGCATCCAATCATTTAGGAGATTAATTATACTACAAATACTTACATTTGTATTGTTCTGAAGTTTGGATGTTGTTTTATTGGGGGTTTGGTTGGTTGGTTGGTTGGTTGAGATTACCTGCACTCCAGCAAGCACGTGCAATTCCCAGTTTTAAGTACAGCTGCGGTTACGAAACAGCATTTGTCAAACCAGCTAAAACAATACTGATCATGTAATAAATATATCTTACACAATCGAACGCTTTTTCATTTGGATAGAAACGTGGTAAGTTTGTTTCTTTTTGGATAGAAACTTTGTAGGTTTGCTGCAATTTGGATGGAAACGTAGGTTGGTTGCCATTTCGATAAAAACGTTGTAGGTTTGTTGCCACTTGGATGGAAACGTATGTTTGTTACCATCTGGATCACAATCTAAATAAGGGTGTCATCCTTTACTACCACCGGAAGGGGTGATGGGAAGGGTCAAAGGTCAGATGTTTACCAGTTAAAATAAAAATAATATTTTCAAATATTTTCTGACCAAACGTTATATATGCATCTAAAGTAGGGAGATGCATCAAATGTTTGACAAACATTTCAGCCGATTCATTTTATTTCTGTATTGCTCAGTTTCTTACCCCCCCCCCAAAAGTGAACCAGAATAAATCAAAACTGTTAGCAATATGTGCTCATAAAAAATAATTATTCAATTAATTTAGACTTAATTTAGTTATACCTTAGCATTGATCATTTTAGGGGTTTTCTTGGATGACAAACAAGCAACTGAGAACTACTCTGCAATGTGTTGTTGTGAAGACAGCGTCGGATGGTGAACGACCAATGCTAGAAGATTGTTTCGACGGCCCGTTCGAAACATGGGAACACAAGAAGGTAAATATGGACCGGAGTATGTGGTACCGTTAGAGCAACACTACTGAACAATTACGTTATTTTGAAATAATATCGTGGATTTAATTGATGTAGCAAGTTATAAATTAGCAACGTTGAATGGACTGTTGCTGCGTTTATGGTTTACATCAAAAACTACTTTACGGTGTTTATTGTGATGAAGAGTGCACCAAAGTCATGTGAACTGGATCCGATTCCGACGTCATTGCTGCTAGAGTGCTTGGATCCAATATTACCTTCACTAACTGATGTTATTAATAAATCTTTCTCATCTGGGGAATTCCCATCATTTTACAAAACTGCCATTGTAAAGCCTCTGCTGAAGAAACCAACACTCGACCATAATGATTTAAAGAACAACCGCCCAGTTTCTAATCTCCCATTCATGTCAAAAATCTTAGAAAAAGTTGTTCTATCCCAACTTGTATCTCATTTGAATTCAAACAGTCTTTTTAGCAATGTACAGTCTGCATATCGACCTTGCCACAGTACTGAAACTACTCTTCTGAAATTAGTCAATGACCTTCTCTCTGCTTTGGATAGCTGATAGATTACAGTCCTCACTCTCCTTGACTTGTCTGCAGCATTTGACACTATAGACCATGATATATTATTTCACCGTCTCCAGCATGTATTTGGCATTCATGATACGGCCTTACTATGGTTCAAGTCCTACTTGGTCAACAGAACACAAATTGTGTCTGCAAATGGAAAACACTCCAGCCCAGTTGATCTATGCTGTGGTGTTCCACAGGGGTCTGTTCTTGGACCTGTTCTCTTCATTCTATACACTCAGCCACTCTAAAGTGTCATAGATCATCATCCAGTGTCTCACCAATTGTATGCTGATGACACCTAAATATACAAATCTAGCCATCCAGCTGAAGTTGAAGCTACCATCCAAGGCGTAGAGAGGTGCATTTCCGATGTGAAATCATGGATGACATGTAACAAGCTGCAGATGAATGATGATAAAACTGAAGCCATCCTGATTACAACACAAAGACTTTTTCATTCACATCCTTTACCTCAGACAATAAATATCAGCAACACCAACATTAAATTCACACAGTCAGTACGAAACCTCAGTGTCACTCTTGACAGTACTCTCATTGCATCAACATGTCATGAACATATGCAAGGCTGCATATCTTGAGCTGAGACGAATCAGCTCCATTTGCAAGTATCTTTCAGTTGATGCCACTAAAACACTTGTGTGTTCCTTAGTACTTTCAAGACTGGACTATTGTAACTCAATTCTGTCTGGTTCGTCTCAATATCTACTTCAGAAACTTCAAAAAGTTCAAAATACAGCTGCTCGGATCATCCTTAGAGTACCACGATCGGAGCACGCCTCTCCCCTGCTCTGTACCCTACATTCGCTATCCATACGATCCAGAATTAAACACAAAATTTGTTCTCTGTGCTACGTTTCACTGACGGACTCCAGTCCAACATACCTATCTGACCTCACCCATGTGTACACACCTGCAAGATGCTTACGCTCCTCTTCTGACACTCGTATTCTCATTATTCCCACTATTAAGGTGAAATCATATGGACAACGCTCTTTTGCATACCAGGACCCAGCAACGTGGAACGAATTGCCCACTGCACTCAGACACAAAGACACAGTGATCTCATTCAAGAGCGCTCTTAAACTCACCTATTTCAACCGCAAGAACAGACTTAAAGACATAATAATGTATCCTTGCCTTAAATATTTACAGCATATTTTCTGTTTCTATTTTCGTGGTGTTTGTTTTTATTTTTGTAATCATATCATTATATATGTTTTTTTTAAGTGTTGTCAAATGTTGTAAAGCGCTTAGAGCTTCTAAAGATTAGGCGCTATACAAAGTCCTCATTATTATTATTATTATTATTACTATTATTATTATTATTATTATTATTATTATTATTATTATTATTATAAAAGTGTACCCTAAGAGGCTCCACAAAGTAATATTCATTAGCATACATAGTTTTGAAATTGCTGTTGTCAATAGTACAAGTCACATGGGTCATGTATGCCCATTTACCCATTTTATATTAAATATAAATTGTTATTTTAAAATTTAACACTAATTTTCTTTAACCAATGTCTATTCAATCCTGATTATTGAATGCTCTGCACCGTACCTGTCACCAAGAAACTTCCAGACGAAAATTATATGTCGCTATGGACTTTTACAACTGTGGCCATGTACTAAACTTGGGTTAAAATAAGAATAATGCAACAAGTTGTGCCAAAGGTTAAATTTAGCCTCATGCATAGTTTGAAAGCTTCTTTGGTTCCGTAACCTTCTTCACAATAAATGCTACCATCAGTGGACTGTAATTGAAGCTGCATTCTATTATTTTAAGAATATAGTTTCAAAGTTTTATTTGTGTTAGATTCTTCTACGATACCAATTTGTAGTACAAGTCACACGGGTCATGTAGGCATTCAAAACTGAATATTTCAATAATGTGTGTCATTTTTTAGATTTGATTCTACATACCTTTAAGTTAAGTGTCAAGTATTCACTTCATTTAGATTCTTATATATCTACATTCCTTTGGAAGGTCATTATTTAGACGTCCCGAGAAGTGCATACGGCAAAATTAATGTTAAAGTACACATACATTCTTGGACGAAATGAACCTAAAGGTGTGATCCAGTACAATCCGGACTGAATGTCGCGCGCTGTGATGTCACAATGAAAACTGTGCATATTGATAAACAAATTCGTATTACCCTATATTATGACGATTCCACTCGATGTGCTCTTTTCTTGACCCATGTTTAGTACATTGCCACCATTGTAAAAGACCATGGAGATCGATCATTTTCGTCTGGAAGTTTCTTGATCACAATTAATGTGCAGAACGTTCAATAATCAACGGGGCCACAAATGTCCGAATGATCTAAGGACCTCGTCTCAGTGACATCTCTCACCTGTCGGCGTGGGTTCAAGTCTCAGGCTCGGCCAACTAACGTTAGTGTTTAAGAAAGCAGGTGACTACTATACTTCACCATGACTACATATGTTAAATAGAACACTAGAACTGTGATTCTTAATCACACGATGATTATACATGTTAAATAAAAACTAGAACATGACTACTAATCACACTATGATTACAAATGTTAGATGGAAATATTAAGTGTGCAGATCAATGAAAATTATATTTGAACTAAACAGAGAGGGATGACATTGAGTGAAATTGCACCGCTACGTTGTTTTCAAAACTTTAATTTACGACATAAGGAAACGTAGGTTCTTTTTCAAGCAAGATAGTAAGTGTTCCAAACTTTTTCTATGAAACGTTATTGTAAAGTTTCAAAAGGAATATTAACCTATCTAACAAAACTTGTAATACAATGTAATGTTTCTTTTGTGGCTATTTTACCCTGAAGAGAGAAAATAAAATAGATCTTTTACTGTTATTTGTGTACCAAATGTAGTGATAAATGTCTCTTAATGGATAAGGTTTACTTTATTTACATTGTGTATCTTAATTCTTTGTTTGAAACAGACGGTTGCTGGAGATTGGTCAGTGTCCACACTGTCCACAATTTGACATCATTTTGCCTCTTTTGTCTTCTTTAACGACATATTGTATGAAAGGATACGACACTTAATTACACACCGGTTAATGAACTCTTAACCCGCAACTGGAAAAAAGTGACCAGGGAAAACTGACCAGTAAAAATCCATAACATGAGTTCAAGGTCAGAATCCATTGAGGGACAAAGCAACATATAATACGTTTAATAAAGCGAGAGACATCCCGTCTGTCAGCAAGAAAGCAGCGTCTTACCTCGTCGAAAGGTAAGTTAAAATTTGGCAATGTAATTTATTATAATTTTGTTTATTTCTCTTTCCCTCCATGCCGTATAAAAGCGATACTCTTTTCAAAACCCACTAAAGTTAACTAGCACAAGGAAACATTTGTGGAAATAGTTCTTATTTAGCCATAAATTATATCTTTTCTTCAGGAAATTTTCGAGTATGAAATTTTAAGGGAATTCGATTGCTTTCAGTTGTGCTTTTGGTCTGAAAGAGACGAAATAAATACAATTTAAATTTTTGTCACTCATGGTGTCTTCCGAAACCTATTTGCACTTGTATGAAGTCTTTTCAATTTTTAGGTAAGACAATCATTGTTCTGCAAGCCCTAAACAAAGTCACAATATTTGGAAGAAAGTTCAGGCGTACACCTACTTTTTCAAATGAACATTGCGTACGATTTTCAGCCTTTGTTGTTGTATGTGATAGTACAGATATCATCCATGGTTCATGTATATGATAGTACGAATGTCTGTCGTGGATGTTGTATGAGAAAATACGTTTGTCAGCCATAGTTCTTATAATTACAGTACGGCTGTCAGCTACGATTGTTGATTGTGATAATATCGTTAATAGACACCATTATTTTATCAAAAAACTTAACTATACCTTTCTTTGAGCTTAGAAAGTTCTTAACACCATGCTTTGTTGCCATCTTTCAATCAGATAAATGCGAGTGGGACAATGCTTTATGTTATATTCACTAACAATTGTATTGACAATGGTATGCGAAAAGCAGATCCCCTGTACAGCATGGTTTCATCACATACTATGTTCAAGAACATGAAAGTAATACAAGTATCAAAATGGCTCTTTTCTTTTCCACTTATAGTTACATAAGAATGTCTTATTTACGATGGCTGAATCACCTGGCACGTCATATATTAGATAGCACTGTGTTTGCGGTATCGTGGAGTTTATTTTATTCGTCGAATGGAAACCGTTGTTTTATTTGATACGGGGATTTGTGGATATTTGCCTAGTGCTAGATTCCATTTTTGCATCTCTTGTTCATCTGTTTAAAAAGAAAACCCAGATATTTTATGATTTGTAAATGTCTGAATCACAATAGGTGAGATGGTACATTCTCTAAAATAATAAATATCCGTTTCTAAATCAGGCATATCTATTAACCTTGCTTTCGCAATGTTCTGTCCCCAAGTCAAGCACAGAAAGGTACGCCCATAACGGACGTACCTGAACCAACGGCACCTTTATTTTTTAAATGTGCCCAAGCACAGCAAAATATTTGAATTCTCTGCAGCCAATTAAAAAAGCTTAGCCAAGTAGTTCATCATCTGCGACAGGATCTTTTAACAAATTAATCAAATATATTCAAATATTAAGGAACATTAGTTTCCAAAGATATGTAGAGTGTCGAGGAAATCTTATATAAATATAGTTTATCAATAGATTGGTATGCTAGTGTGTAAAGCATGTTGCGATTGGCACCTAAGCTAAATTCGTTACCTTCCCACTCTCAATGGAACTGTTATCATTAACACAGGGATTCTGAGCGGGGCTTATTGGTCATCTTCTCACTCTCACACAGACTATCATTATTAAAGTTGGGACCTGCGCTCGACCTTAATTCGTCACCATCCGACTCTCGCACGAACTGTCGTCATTAATGTTCGGATGGGAACTAGAGCGTAATTCGCTACCACTTGACTGTCACACAAACTGTTTTGGGGAATATTGGGATTGGCAACAAAGCTATATTGGTCCCCCCCCCCGACACTTCAGTAAGAACTGTAATCAGAAACAACAAAACGATTTGTTTTATCTTTTATATCAACACTATATCTGTTTCCAGTTGTGAAGTCACTTCTATTGTATCTTACAAGGCTAATAAACTGTCGCTCAAATTGTGTCAAATAAATTTTGCACGAGACCACTCTTTGTCAAGCTTCAAAGAAGACGATTGGTTTGTTTACCTATTTTGTTTCATTTAAGTTTTACAATGCAGACAATTACATAGCCTCAGAAGATAAGGAATTAGAGCCAAAATATAACATTGTCAAATAGTAAACGCTTTCCACAATATCCCTCTGCTCGTGATATGTCTGTAGTAGTCGCGTCATTTTTTCACAGTGTGTCTAAACATGACACACAAAACTTAATAACTGCTATTGATATAAAATTCTAAAGGCAACAAAATTTAGCAATGAAAATATACGGTTAAAGAAAGAACTAGTGGAAGCAATGAAATACCTTGTAATAAGTACATAAAGAATATAAATGGTTGAACATGAATTTATTCGGTTCCATTTAACCTCTAAGTATCAATGCGTCCTTAACCACTGCGGTAGAGTGTCTATGGTGGAAGCACTTTAAATGGTTTATTTTAGTAGTATATGTTTGTGAACGTTTTCTTTAATGATGTAGTTTAGCCCTCGTGTTGTGTTGTGAACTTACCCTTTAATTATGTAGTTAGTTAACAAATTCTTTCCTACTGTGTAGCGAACAAAACCTTCAATCATGCTGTTTAGTTGACAAGTCATCTAATCACGTGCTTTAGTTAAATATTTTAATCATGTAGTGTAATGAACAAAATCCTTTAATTGTGTAACTTTTCCTGAATAAACACCGCAGTTATATAACTTACTGAAGAAATCCTGTAAATATATAATTTAATGTACAAAAAGTCTGAGCTATGTAGTTTAGTGAGAAACATTTAAATCCTGCTGATTTATAATTCAGGTTAGCGGTCAAATCCATCACTAGGTTAGTAAACACATCCTTTCCTCATGTGGTTCACTAAACAAATCCTGTTCAACCGGATACTTACTTTAATCTAGTGGTTAAGAGAATAGATCATGTTGAGGAAGTTGCATCATGCAATCACGTAGTTTAGTGAAAAAATCATACAGAGGGATTTACGTCAGTTAATCAAGTAGTTTAGAAAACAAATCGTGTTGAGGGAGTTACTTCCTTTCATCAAGTAGTTTAGTCAATAAATCTTGTTGAGCTACGTGTTTCCTCTAATCAAGTAGTTTAGTAAAACAAAACCTCTTTTTGAGCGATGCACTATAATCAAGTAGTTAAGTGAATAAATCTTTTGTTGAGAGATGTACTTCCATTAATTAAGTAGTTTAGTAAATAAATCTTCGTGAGCGATGCACTTCCTTTAATCACGTAGGTTAGTGAATAAATCTTGCTGAGGGATGTACTTCCTTTAATCAAGTAGGTTAGTGAATAAATCTTGTTGAGCGATCTACTTCCTTTAATCAAATAGGTTAGTGAATAAATCTTGTTGAATTTAGCATTGTAGCTACATCTAAGAATTTCACATTTTTATCAGCTTTAGTTTATCTGGTAGATGTATTTGGTACTGGTTAATATTTCTACTTAATATTCAACTAACTTTAATACCATTTAATTAATGTTTGATATGAAGTATAGTATTCGCGTTTTATTTTATTTAGTGGACACTACGTTCAGGAACAGGTTTATTGAATATTTGATGGAACACAAATAAGATATCCGTTAATGCAGAATAGCAAACAGGTAATTTGGAAATGTAGCATAGGGGAGACAGTGCTAATAAGCTGATGCTTTCAAATGAATCCTTCAAATCATATGCTTGTAATTGTATTTGACAAAGCTTCTCAAATAAATATGGTTTAAACTAAATGTAGCACAAACTTATTACTGATACCAAAGATTAGTGACAAAGAGAAAATCGCCGATCATCAGTCGGAATTACTCACCAGAGATCAGTGGTTCAACCTTTTATTTGATTTCTCTATCCAACGTTTGGATAAACCAGTCTTTATGTGCTGTACTGATTATTCTGTAAACCTCTGAATATGACTAAACCAATCTTTATGTACTGCATATATCGAACATTACAAAATTAGCACTATTATTATTTAGCCTAGCAAACTCTTGCTTGTTGGTTTCGCTTCTTTAGGTTCCTTAGTTTTTTAAGACCGTAAAGTTGAAACATAATCATATGAATTAAATATTTATAATACATGAAATAAGCATCATGCGGAACAATCTTGGTATTTATCCAGATAAAAGAAAGCACTAGGAATAAACAGTATTTAATCTTGCTTCGAAATGATAATTGTAAGTCAGAAAGTTTCTTTAAAAGCACCAGATAGGTTGAGTACAGTCGGGAAATTTAGTAAAGATGATTATTTTATGTCAGGGAGTTTTCTATTGCCGAAGGTTTAATAGCATGTGTGTGTGTGTGTGTGTGTGTCTGTTTATATTCATAAATTAATCATGATTTATATGCATAATTAATCACTATACCAATTTTTATGACAATTAAATATTCTAGAATGGTAATTAGATTCATTTTCAATATTTCTAACCAAGTCATAAAGGACACTTTTATCTTGTGAGAACATATGTTACATCGTCAGGAATGTCAGTTAGAAACTTTTCTACATGATTTATGTTTCTCAAAATCTTTGTCAGATAGAAAATTCCAACATGATGGATAAATCATAAAATCGTTGCAAACATTTGCAATAGTGTTGTTTATCTGTAATTTTACAAAAAATTAATGTACAATATAATATGCACCTAATAAATTGTAGTACATTTTTCAGAAAGCTAATTTAGAATAATCAAAGTTCTGTTTTCTCACCTTTGCTGTGTCTTTTGAAATGATCACACCTTGTTGATACTTTCCTTGTCAAACATATTCTTTAAAATTGTGATCTATATCAAACCTTTAATATATTGTTTTTTGGCGATTGCCTTGTATATGTCTACTTTTATTGCAGTGATACAAAATGCAGTGGAAATCATCCGTCATCATCCTCAGTTTCCTGTTGATTCTTCTCATCAACATTCATGCCCAGGAAAGACGGAACGAGAGAAGGCAAGGTAGGCGGCTCTGCATTCAAATGCGTAACTGGTCTCACCCAGATTTCAAGGACCCTTGCATGCTCTTTTTGTTTGTTTGTTTATTTTAATCTTTGACTATCACAAAAATAACACTCATCAAGACGGATCTCTCCGGTGAACTAAGTGGTCAGAGCGTCCGTCTCGGATGCAGGCGGTTGCTGGTTCAAACTCTTGCCGAGTCATACCAAAGACTTATAAAATGGCATTAGCAGCAGCCTCACTTCACGCTCAGCATTAAGAGGTTAGTGTTAGGACTAGTCAGCCTGGTCTCAGGATAAAGTGACTAGGTAGGACATGATGCTACATGACTGTGGCATGCCCAAGTGGAAGACATCACTATAAATTGCCACATTGCAGACACTGTAGCGATATGACTCAGATTGTTAAAGCTACATTAGAAACCCAACACACACACACACACACACACACACACACACACATTTGGGGTTCTATCTTCACGGATACTACATATGCATGCCATGGGGGGACTTGTATAGCAAATATATTTGGGATAATAAATACAGCTTGGTTAAAGTATCTGCACCCCAGTTTTGTCGTTATAATTATGTTATTTTAATAGCAATGAATTTGTGTAATGGAGTAATAAAGGAAAAAATGACAATATCAAGTAAATACCTGAGGAAAGTATACCTTAAATTTCATCTGATGAGGAAAAGATACCCTATACTGTATCGGACGTATTTTTGAAACTCATGACATGCAATTTGTTATAGCTTTTATTCCAGCTTGTATCTCGGAATACTTAAAAAGTCAAGAACTAGTGTCATTCATTAAATATCTTTTAATAAAGGATGAGGAATATCAAAGCAAGGCATATTACAGGGAACTTTTTAACTGAAATTTGCTATCCAAGAAAGGCCTTATCACAGAATATTTACATTGTGTTGGGACATCAAAATGCAGGCCTTATGACATAGAATATTTACATTTGTTAATAACGCTCCTGTAGTAGAGATCACGATAATCAGGATATACTGGCTGAACAAGGTCTACGCTTTAATCACAATAAACAATAAAGCTTGGACCTTGATCAGCATGTTTTTATTTTCATAATAGAATATTCTGATCCACAAGGCTGTTTAGTAGACGTTGATTTTTCTGGATATATATGGTAATAGATCATAATCCTATGAATATAGCAGTAATAGTACTCTTATCTGCTTGGGTATATAGTGGTAATAGTACATCCAGGTATACCTAGGCATTTAGTAGCAATAGGAGACAAGAATTTGCCTAGGCACATGATCATACCATTAGACCCCAGATATGCCTAGGCACGTGGTTGACCCGGATCTGCCTAGGCACGTGGTAGACCCAGATCTGCCTAGGCACATGATACTAATAGCAGACCTAAATCTCATGTGACGTGTGATTGTAACAGTAGAGTCCAGATTTGTCTAGGCACATGGAAGAAATGGCAGACCTGGACCAGCCTGGGCATATGCTTACAATATATTTACCTGATTTGCCTAAGTATATGGTCACAAAAGTACACCACGATCTTCCTGAGCACATGGAAGACCAGGCGTTCATAGCTGTGTTAGTCTATGTTCTGTAACTACGCGTTGGTATATGACAGATTCTTATCACTGTAGGCATGAATATGTTGATATTGTTATATCGTATATTGACTCTTGGGATGGATTTTCAATAATTGTTGTTTCAATAATATCTATAATGGCGCTTTTCTCATAGTCAGTTTACTCTCCCAAGGGAATCAAGTAGTTACCCTGATTAGATCACTTAAGAAGTAATAAGACTGAGGACAAAAATGCAATTCTTTTCTTCTTCTTCTTCTTCTTCTTCTTCTTCTTATTATTATTATTATTATTATTATTATTATTATTAAAAGTGGATTCAAGGATAATTGAAAAGTTTGGCCAACCTTGAGCAACAGAAACAGCAGCGAAGGAGCAATAGATTTTCATGCAATAATTGTTATAATGTAACGTGATTCCCAGCCACCATCACTTACCACCGACTTGCTTCATAGACCACTCGGCCACCCGAGGCTCCTAGGCATCATTTGGTATCGGATCATCAAGTAATAATGTAATTTACTTGTTATATCTATTATTATTGCAATCTTAATCATCAGGCAAAATGGAAGTAAATTTCTACCGTACCTCTCTTTATTATATCCCTTATCTGATTTTATTTTAATACAGTTTTCTTTATATTGTTCTTTTCTTATATTTTATAGTCGAAACCCATTGTTATGAAGAAATTCAGTGGCCAAAAGGTCGGAGGTCATCTGATAGTTGATTACTGTATGGCAAGCGTTTTAGGGTTCGGTCTATATTAACCCTTTTGCCCAAGCTCTTGCCCTAAAACACAGGCTTTATCTCTTGACATCGTTCTCCTTCATTAATGACCATAGCTGATCTATGTACAATTCATTAAAGACACGTTTACTGATTGATAGTTCTTTCACATATGCTAAAATATCGTGTGCTACCTTCATAATTTACAAAATCACTAATTGAATGTGTATATATTTTTTCATCCAAAGCCACTAATTGGTATCTCTCTATTCTTTCAAAACCAGTAACTGAATGTGCATCTCTCTATTGACCCAATAACACTACTTGAATGTGTATGTCCCTATTTGTTCAATGCCACTACTTGAATGGGTATCTCTCTATTCATCCAAAACTACTACTTGAATGTGTATGTCTCTATTCATCCAAAAACCAGTAACTAAATATGTATGTCTCTTTTGATCCAAAACCACTTATTGAATGTGTATCTCTCTATTCATCCAAAACCAGTAACCGAATGTGTATCTCTCTATTCATGCAAAACATTATCGAATGGGTGTCTCTCTATTCATCCAAAACCTTTACATGAATGTGTCTGTCTCTATTCATCCAGTACCACTACTTGAATGGGTATCTCTTTATTCATCCAAAACCACTACTTGACTATGTATCTCTCTATTCATCCAAAACACCTAATTGAATGTGCATCTCTTTTCATCCAAACCACTAACTGAATGTATATCTCTCTATTGATCCAAAACCACTAACTGAATGTGTATCTCTCTTTTCATTCAAAACCAATAGATGACTGTGTATCGCTCTATTTATCTGTAGACTGTTTTACGTAATCTTGATTACGGTACTTCAAGTAAAAGTAGCTTGCTAAGTAATCCCGATTACCAAACTTTAAGCGAATTTCGTTTGCAAAGTAATCTCAGTTGCTGAACTCTGCAATCACTCGGCAGTATTACTTTTTATAATTTAGTTCCACATAGTACAGCTGCGTATCATTGAGTCAATTAGTAGTTTACCTTGTATCCTAATAAACACTACGTGTGGTTGTGATACCCTTACTGAATCCTGCATAAACTTTGCTAACTACTCTTACCAGTTTTAAAGATAAAATAAGGAAATATATAAGTACATTATGGCCTTTTCTTGGAACGGCTTACACTCAGTCATTTCAAAACTTTACTTTTGTTTCAAGGGGATAAGCGCGGTAGGTGTCCCAGACCAGGATATGGTGTTTGTGCAGATCTATGTTCCTCGGATGGAGACTGTCCTAGACGAGAGAAATGTTGCTATAATGGCTGCGGACACGATTGTATGGACCCAGTCTCTGAGGGTATGTAGTCCTATCTTGTTGTATATTATCTTTATATTTATGGTACAACTACCTGAAAATTGTATCTATTTCAATACCTACCTTCGGTGTTGTAATTTTATAGGATCCCGACTGCGATGGAGATTTACAAATCATTCAAATGTTTGAAATAGTTATTTGGTGTTCCTGTTTTGTTCTTTTTTTCTTTTTTTTTCTTTCTTCCTTCCTTCCTTTCTTTCTTTCTTTCTTTCTTTCTTTCTTTCTTTCTTTCTTTCTTTCTTTCTAATATAAACTGGAACAAAGATATTACCGCTTCCTTTGGTATGATATTATGAATTGGTCATTTACAGCAGCTAATATTTATAGAACGCGAAGTTAATTATCAGGCAATATCAGAAGCGGAAGTAAGTTAAAATGACTGTCTTTCTATTATCTCCCTCGTATTTTATGTCTATTGATTTTAATTAAGTTTTTTTAAAAAAAGAAATTTCCAGCGCTAATGTCCTATCTTTCAAAGTGATAGAATAAACAAAAAAAATAAAAAAATGCCAGGAGATAATCAGATATTAGCTTACACTGTGGCATGCGTCTTAGAGCCCAGACTACATTAACCCGATGGGCCAGATCTTACCCCAAGAACAGATTATACCGCTTGATAACGTCCTCCTTTAGTAATAACTATTGCTTATTTATGACCCGTTTCGCACTCAGGAATAGTAAAGTGTACATAATGAAATATCAACTAATCAATAATTAATTCACATATGCTAAAATATGCTATATTTCATTCATGATCACCATATTATGACTCCAAGCAACAGTGAAGGTGAACAGATAAATTCTGGAGCAAGTATTGTTTGAAAATAAAACTTCCTACGAAAACAAAAGCACGAGGTCGATAACGCTAAACCGATGTCTCTACCCGACTGAGATCTCTATCTGATTGGGTTATTTTATCTTTAACGCTTGTGTTTGCGTCCTCGTTGACACCGACCCGAAACACTCACTTTTGGTCGTCACCTTCCCTGCTGCTGTCTCTCTCAACCAAAAATTTATCGAGACCTACACGATACCTCGACCGAGGATCATGTAAATTTATCGTAATAAATTCATGATGAATCACTTGCACTTTTGAAAAGTTTTAAACTTAATAATATCCATGTCTCCTGAGCACCAAATCTGGTGGATGTTTCGCAGAGTATGTGTTTCGACTCAATTAAACCCAACCAGAAGATTACAGTTATCTTTGATTACTTTAGGTATTTGTTTATATCGCTGAGTAACATATATAATATCGGTGTTTTTGTGTCTGCGGCGGGAAAATATCCGAGCTGGATTTGATTGTCTATCATCACATCATCGTATATATTACGAGATTATTAATACATCCATCGAGATCACCTACAGATGGGGCTTCATCAATATCGGTGATAAAATCAATAATAATTACTCTCCTTGTCCAATAATTTTGCATTTTCATTAAAATCTCTAAGCACGTCGTAGCATCGTTGATCATCTATAGATGTTGCCACTAAATACAACTTATCCCACTTGAGTCATCTCATTATCAGGTTAAGCAGCAATTGCGTCTTACCAGACCCAGATGGACCTATTATAATTGCTCTTATAGAATTTTGTAGCGCTGGGTTATGCTTCATTGGTTCCTGCTTTCGTGTCGCTGAGAAATCAATGATATCCATGTTGTAAAAATATAATAAATAATATGAATTTATATTGTGTTCGATGCAGAGCACCCACCTCCACCAGTGGATTAAAAACAATAACGACGAGGAATAAAAAGCGTGCGCTTACAGGCAAGTGTGTAAAACGCGGTACAAGCAAATACAGATTTATCTCTAATGAAACAGTTATCGCTGCTTCCCTGGGAAAATTACTAGGGGGTCAATGGGCTAAGTATCCTGGCGAAAAACATCTTCATCGATATAATTATTGTGGTCCTGGAACCCGACTTGATATCCGACTTGACGAACGAGACCAACGAAGACTTGGAGAGTGTCCAATAAATGTGATTGATCAAGCGTGCCATGTTCATGGTGTCGCGTATAAAAATCCCAATCTGCAACAATGCAGACATGAAGTTGATACACACGTTAAAGTCTGTAAACAATAAATCTCTCAGAGAATCACTAGCTAATTGGCTGGTAAGATATGTGATGAAAGGCAAACTAGTGCTAGGGGCTGGTAATTAGTCGGTCGATTATTATTATAATAATGGAATCAATTTATTATAGCCCAAGAGGTTATTGGAGGTGTAGAGTAGCGATTAGTAAACTTGCCAATTCAGCATATGTCACACGATTTCTTGGTGCAAATTGGTTAGCACGACAGGCAATATGGCAAATTTATCTACCACCACCTAAAAAAATTCAGTCCGCACTTTTTGATGTCACCGTTCCCAATGAAGTTCATCAGGCAGACATTTTGTTTTTACCGCATGATACTACTAAAACTGTTAGACGTGAATCACACACATACAAATACGCGTTGACTGTCGTTGACGTTGCAAGTAGATATAAAGAAGTGGAACCACTATCAACAAAGACAGCAACTGAAGTTGCATCTGCGTTTGAACGAATTTATCAACGAGGACCTTTGCGATGGCCACTGCTACTACAGGTTGATCCTGGCAAGGAATTTCTCGGTGCAGTAACGTCGATGCTGAAACAACATAACGTCATTGTTACAAGCAATCGTTGAGCGATTTAATCGAGCACTTGCTGAACAATAGTTTGGATATCAGTATGCGAAGGAAATATTCTCTGACCTTAAGTCCCTGAACAAAGTTCAGAAGGATAAGAGATCTCGTGAATGGGTTGCAAGACTACCAAGTGTGATAGCTTTTCAGATAATGAAATTACCCGTGGTACTTCCATGAAATCCATCAATGCAATCACAAAAAAAACACATACCAGTACAACGACGTGACTCTCTCTCAAAACAACCAGTGCTAGGTAATGTAACTGTAAGATATTTATATGAACCTGGTGAACTTGAAGGGGGTATAAAACGTGCAATTGATCCTATTTGGAGTGTAAGATCCACGGATAGACCTGCAATCTACAGATTAGATTCAACTGCTTCTCAACGTGGATTTGTACGTGAACAATTACAAGTAATTCCTGAAGACACAATTACCACCGCCTTCACTTTTGTGAAAGCAGGACACGAGCGCCTCTCCTCAGACTACACTCAAGACAGGTCAGCATCACAATTTCGCGTGTATGACCGAAACTACTATTAATTCTATCTACGGTAAATTATCGTGGGTCATTAGAAGAATAATGCCACAACATTACTGTGTTGCAGCAAGCACAATGATTATTTTGTTGTTGTTTCAGCGGCATGATAAACTGAACATCGAGGTCAAAGTCACGTTAACTTTTTTTGTCAGATAGCCAATTTTCTCCTTACTATATCTCCTTACTATACCATCGCAATTGCTAGCATTGGTTTCCTGAGTCATTGCGCAGTCTATGATAACCCTCCTTAGCTGAGACATTCTTCTAACTCTCAACACCGCTAGATAAACTAAATTTAACCATTCGATCCGATCATCCACAATCCAGATATTTATATCGGAAATAGTCAAACCTTGTGACTAATGAATCGTTATAGCATGTCCTAGAGTCCACGGAGTTTTGTCCATCGTTAACGCGCCCTCAGCAGTACTCACAGGAACCCAAACAATATCATTTAATACAAGACTTTGTTTTTCATTAATTACAGGAATCTCAGCTTCAGTATTTTGTGTCTGCCGGGCGATAGCACAATGGCACAGGTAGATCTGAAAAATTTTCTTTATGCAACAGAAATAATTGCTGCTGAAGTGTATCACGAACTATCTTCAGACTTGCACCTATCAAATCAGCAGGCCTCGACAAATTCAAAAAATTATTCATCGTAGTCTCTGGAATTACTTCACGCATTATCTCACATTGAATCTTATCTGGTTGCATTATAATTAACTTTTTAAACTCTTCCAGCGGTTCATCAATAGCTCTATGATCATCAATTATTTCCTCGTAATAATCTTCGAATTTGTTCAGCTATTCATGCGGAGATGATCCAACGAAAGGTGGTGGTTGACCTTGATCGCCACACATGAAAACAGCCGTATTTCTCGTCAACAACCAATCAAGAAACATTTTTGATGCCTCCACAGACACCGTGCATATCTCATCCCAGATTATAGACTTACGGAAAAAATTCTCACCCATTCGCTCAGGAGTCCACGTATCTTCTTTCCATCGGAAGAACTTGTGATAAGTATGAGATTTAACTCTTCGTTTGCTCATTTCTCTGGCAAGCCATTGAGTCGAAGTTAGGACAACCATATCAAAATTCCGAAATAATTAAATTGCACGTGTTGTTTTACCAGAACCTCCGGGTCCATCAAGATAAACTGTTTTATGTCTGGCCACAGGATCATATACCGATGGAGCCAATGAAAGTTTTGACATCTGCTTATTTTTATAATATATTTCCTTAGATTCAACGTCGACGGATTCAGAAGAACTGAATATTTTTTCTCGCTTTATTCTCCATTCGCCCCATGATGCATCAGCGCCGATATGTAATTGTTTTAGCAAAACTGCGTATCTTTTACTGATATAAAATGAATCCGTGGCGACTCTAACGGAGGGATCAGGAAATCTGTTTATCATCGATAATAAGTTTACGCGAGCATTGAAGTTCTCAGATGAATAAACTGTGGTGAGTCACCATCAGTACAGTTCACAAATGTACCTAATTTAGTTCCGTCCGATAAGTAAGTATGATTCCGACTTACAAACATATTTTTCTCTGTTGTAGCAGCAGTTATGAAACAAAGTTCAGCATCGTCGATAATTAATCTTATACAATGTCGTTTATGGTCATATGATCCTCCTTGCGTAAATTTACCAATTATTTTTCTGCTAAGATCCTTTGCAAGTTTATTTTCGAGACTGGTATCGTCCGGATTTCCATCTGCGAAATATTTCTGTTGTGGTAACCAAACTTGTTTCTGCGGATGATATGATATAATTGCTTCACTTGCAACCAACGATATCAGCATCTTTACATTAAGCATGTATCGTAATTAAACTATTGGCCCAACCGCGTTCGCCAAAATGTTTTTCAAACCAAACAGCGACAACCGGATGAAGGTTTATCGTTGCAAACTCGAATGACTAAATACATGTAAATCTGGTTAGGTCAAACTCTGGAAAGGGTCCATTTATCGAAACTCTGGTCATCTCGTGTGTTGGATGTTCAAATCTTTTAAAATTCTCAGAACACTCTCTCATTCCAAGAAAACTTCCAGGATAACATGCAACCATATCAACTGAGATAACATCCTTATAATCGTATTTCGTATTCCATAATCCACCGTGTCCGTATTCCACACAACTATGTTGGACATCTTGAAGAAATTCCAATCGTGTTGGTTTCCATAAATTTTCCTTCCGAGCAGCGTGAGCAGCAACTGACGGAAAGGTGAAGCAATTACTGAGTAATCGTTCGATAACATCAGTATCGTTTGTGTATTTCAACGCGAGATGTTTCATTTCGTCGTGGTGAGATTCTGTACGATAAATATTTCCATCAGGCGGTACAAACTGATCATAGTTCACAGATTCTGAGCTTTGAAACAACCACACGGATATAGGGTCACTCTTACTGATATTTCTGATAAAATCAAACATATCACCATTATAAAATTTAACAGTTCGATTTCGTAGAGATATTGTTATGTCCTAAGTCCATGGTGTGCCTGATGATCAATAATATATATCGGAGCTCCTTTCGATTTATACTTCGATTCGTATAAAACTTCCCCCGTTAACGTCTTCACTGTTATTGGGAATTTTAATGCTTTTTTCCAGTTCAGCAACGTCTTTAGTAGACGCTCCGGTATATTTAACTGTTTCTTCCCACTCATTATTTTTTACGTCTTAGATACGTTAAACCTTTTCCTCGTTTCGCGTTTATGAAGAGTTTTACAACTCGTTCAGCAACAGAATTCAAGCGATAAATTTTCATCGGCAGGAGGTCATTAACACTAGTTTTATCATTCAGCGGATATATCGCATAAACAACTGCCGTCACAGGATATGCTCATTGATAATAAGGTCTATCAATTCCAGTCAGTATTCCTGGTTTGGAAGTTTTATTTAACGTGACAATATTTGCAGCGTGATGTAATGACGTTTGTCACGGATGATCCAGATGTCATTTAGCTCCATAATAAATTTGATTCTAAAATATATTTTGGTCGTCGTGATAATTAATAATCGTCGCTGCTCGATAGCATTGACGTCTTACATAATTCTCAATGTTGACCACACATGAACCGCGCCATCATTGCGAAATTCTCTATTGGCTTCACGGATATGATTTATTAAATTCTTATTCGTCAAATCAACCTGAGCTTGCCTCGTCAATTCAGGGGGTTATTGTGTTAAGATCAAATCTGGCTTTAGAGGGCTTAATCGCAGATAATCTCGTAAATTCCTCCATATTATACTCATAAGTAAGAGAAGAGAGTATATATATATATATATATATATATATATATATATATATATATATATATATATATAATGATTCAAGCAAAGAATAACTATAAGTGGTTCATGACTTGTTCTGCAATTCCTTGTAATAGGGCATGGGTAAATGAATTATGCGGATATCACATGCAAAGCGTGCGGCGTGCAAGTCAAGGACGAAAACCGTGTTTACAATGTGGTGTTGGGGTTAGAGGTGAAACGCAGCTGTGCGTAGAATGTGGTGGTAAAAAATATAGAGTTGAAACGATATTATGATAAAAAATGAAGGTAATGAATCTCTCATAAAAAATGCCGAACACCATCTCGCCAGATTTTCATGCTAACATATTTTCCCTAGAAATAAATAACTTTTTAGACAAATAATATTATTATATAATGGAGCAAAATGAATTTGTGAAGCATCCCATCATCAAGAATTATGTATCATCTCGTGATGGTCTAATTAGGCACTGTCGACTAAAATAAAAAAAACGTAGGTGCTGTTACTAATACTGGTTATCTCATGTTCAATACTTGAGTGAATAAACATTATCATTGTCATAAATTTGTGTACGAGTGTTTTCATAGATTGATCAAAGATAGACTTGTGATTAATCATATTCATTCAGATCCAATGGATGATTCTTTGAGTAATTTACGAGCTATTACACAAAGTGAGAATTACAAATTTGGTGGTACTGGTAAGCACAAAATATTGCAAGAAGAGCGGTTATATCCGTGAATGTGGAGATAGACGAAAAATAGAATATCCAAAGACATATTTTCATATTTGCCGGGCTTCAGCACAACGTGTGGCAAATAAAATAACCAAATAGGCATTTTCAAAGAAACATACACCAAAAATAATATTTCAGTATCTCCTAACAGACGCTGAATCCACTTTAGCTCTTTGAATTTTGTGTGCACGATAACTGAAGATGACTGTGTGATGTAAAGCTTTCCTCCAGTGGAGAGATTAAACAGTAATCTCACGTTTTTATAATAAATTACGTTTATAAATAATTATTTTTTTGTTGTTGTTTTTTGTGTCTTTCAAAGAACATTCTCCTTGTTTTTCTTACTTGTCAGGATTCTTGCCCTCCCCCGATTGCGTCAGGGATAAATAGTTAAGGGAAAAAAAACAGAGAAAAACAATCAGCGTCTCTTAAGTTAGCTATTTTTGGATTTCCAAATATGATATAAAAATAACGTTCGGTTAGAATTTAAACGACTGAAGTAACCCCATGGAAAGATAAGTTTAGTTCAGTCTTATTCCAGTTTAATATTTTCATAGTTGATCACTCACTAACTTCGAGATAATCATTTCTGTTTCTATTTTAAACAAATATTTATTTTATAATAAATTCCGAAAACATTAATGCAATTGTTTCTGAGATTAAATTATTAAATGATGGCGATATAGAATTATCTGATCAGTTGGATCCTGAAAAAAAATCAGAAATGATTTTGAAGCGCTACAGGAACGGAAATATGATGGGAGATACACACTAGCAACCAAACGCAGATTTATTAAATTGCTTCAGCAAGCGATGAAACAATCGTTACTTTATGTCGAAGATGATAAAAACATCTTGAAATTCGTTTAACTCGCAAATGCGATTGAGAAAGTTATATCAGAGTATCACGCGAATACGAAACAAAAAAAAATGTGAGTTTACGTGTGCGAGAGCTGAAAAAGCATGTACGATACTAAACATGACGAAGTCCAGTGGGATTATGAAAGCGGTGACAGTGTCACTGCTAGCGGAGAGTTATATATCTAAATTCACGTGTATATCTGTTAGATCTCGATATTAGTGTGGTTAAACCACATCATTCTTCAGAAATATTTTTTATTGTTCAGAAATATGTTTATTCAGAAATATTTTATTTTTCATAAATATTTTTTATTCTTCAGAAATATTTATTCAGAATCAGATTATAAAATTTATGCAAGAATCAGATTATAATATTTATTCTGATTCCGATTATAACATTCTTGCAGAACTAGATTATAATATTTATTCTGATTATGATATTTATTATGGACTGACCCAGTAATTTTCTGATTCTGATTGAAGATTACAATATTTATTTTTTATTTTTATTTTTATTCCTCAGAAATATTTTATTCTTCAGAAATATTTATATTCTTCAGAAATATTTATATTCTTCAGTAATATTTTTATTTTTTTTTATTCTCATTCTGATTTTTATATTTTATTCTTCAAAAATATTTATATTCTTCAGAAATATTTAATTCTTCAGAAATAGTTTATTCTTCAGAAATATTTTCATTTTTATTTTTATTTTTATTCTTCAGAAATATTCTTCAGGAATATTTTTATTCTTCAGACATTTTGTTTTATTTTTATTCTGATTCTGATTTTTATATTTTTATATTCTTCAGAAATATTTAATTCTACCGAAATATTTATATTCTTCAGGAACATTTAATTTTTCAGAAATATTTATATTCTTCAGAAATATTTTATTCTTCAGAAATATTTTCATTTTCATTTTTATTTTTATTCTTCAGAAATATTTTTATTCTTCAGAAATAGTTCATTCTTCAGAAACATTGATATCCTTCCGAAATATTTTATTCTTCAGAAATACTTTAATTGTTATTTTTATTCTGATTCAGAAATATTTTTATTTTTATTCTGATTATAATATTTATTCAGAATCAGATTATAATATTTATTCAGAATCAGATTATAATATTTATTCAGTATCAGGTTATTATATTATTCTAATTATAATTTTTATTTTTTATTTTTATTCTGATTATAATATTTATTTTTGTTCTAATTCTGATTCAGATTATAATATTTATTTTTATTTTTACTTTTATTCTGATTATAGTATTTATTCAGAATTAGATTATAATATTTATTCAGAAACAGATTATAATATTTATTTTTATTTTTATTTCATTCTAATTATAATATTTATCTTTTAGTTTTATTTTTATTTTGATTATAATATTTATTTTTATTTTTATTTTTATTCTGATTACAATGTTTATTTAGATTATAATATGTATGCATAATCAAATTATAATATTTATTCAGAATCAGATTATATTTACGCAGGATCAGATTAGAATATTTATTCAGAAGCAGATTATAATATTTAATTTTTATTTTAATTTTTTTCTGATTATAATAGCTATTTTATCCTGATTCAAGATAATTAATTTTATTTTTATTTTTATTCTGATTGTGATTTAAGATCATAATATTATTGTTTTTTATTCTAATTCAGATTCAAGGTTATAATACTTATTTTTTATTTGTATTCTGATTCTTATTCAAGATTATAATTATTTTTATTTTTAGTTTGATTCTGATTCACGATTATAATATTTATTTTTTATTTTTATTCTGATTCTGATACAAGATTATATTTATTTTTATATTTATTTTTTGCGGTTCTGGTGGTCATGGATGAGCAGGTGTTACTTCTGGCCATCCTAATACAGTTCTGATCTACGACTAATATATATCTACGGCGTAGTCGGGTGTCGATATTTATATTGCCTCTGGTAATGTTGGCTCATGAACCGTGATGGCGATTTTGGAGTCTTTTCCTGTGATAGATTTAATCCTGCGTTGGAATTCACTATTGTTCTGTTCTATCTGATAACTGCCCGTAGGAATACCAACAACTTGCCAATAGGGGGTTCCATCAGATTTATTTTTGTAAGAAAACACTAATGAGTTATTTGCTTGCAACCCACCGAATGAATTTGATCTAATATTTGGCCAGCTGTAATATACTCGCAATTGTGCTAACGCTATTTCCTTGGCTGGAATTGCCGTTGGAAAGCTAACGTTGAACTCAGGATTGGTTGAGCTCGCTGATATCATCGTGGTTGTTGGTGGTGTTGTATTTGCGACGATTTGTTCTTGCAGTTCTTGTGACATTATTACTTACTTCCTGATTTAAATTAGGGATCTTTGTCAGAGGTTTGGTTTCCAGTTGCCCTGATGCTATCAGCGATGATAATTTGGTATGCGCGTGTGTTGCTGCTGACAGTAACATTTGATATTCGTGTAATTTATCAGCCACGCACGTAGATATTTTTTTGCGATCATATTAAGAAATACACAGAATATACAATTATGTCAGTAACAACGATACGTCTGCGGTATTTTTTTTTTTTTTGTTTTACTGTATACTAATCAATGATATTTTTCAGTTGGGTCTGCAATGAACACACTTGCTCGTATCTGTAATGTTGCGTTGCAACAAAGTCAATCGATTGATTCACTGTATAATTTAAGAAGGTGGTAGTTTAGTGACTAATTCAAGACACCAATAATGCAACATGCCGAGTCGCCCTCCTTCGGGTTCCACCACAAATGTTCCCTCGTCGTTTTTGATCCAATATCACTAAAATAGATCTAGACGTAGGCAGGACTGGAGAACGCCGTGAAATTGTGGTGAATATTGTAAATGTTGTAGTGCCGAGTACTGAAAATCTGTATATGCCGGTAAAATTAGCACGATGTTTGATGGATTTCTTGAGTGGTTCCCACAATGCTGATCCATACGCAAATGTATATACTATATCATCGATAATCTTTTTGTTTTCGGAGAGTTTAATGTCGACGACTGCTGGACTTCCAAAAAAGTCATTAATGGCTGTATTTGTGTTTCTACGAAAATTTACAAAAGCGGCTACATGAGTAGTAAATTCAGATTTAAATGTGGTCATTCTATCATTGATTCTCATCAGCTATTTCATCATCGGGATGTTGGTATTGTCGACGTATTTCTTCGTTGCGGCGTCATCTTTTGATTCTGGTTTTCTAAGACCAGTAATTTTATAATTAGCCGCATTGAGAGAACCAGTCATTGTTTCACCGGCGGAGTGTAAAAGATCATTGATCTGTTCTGATCGTGTTGGTGTTGCTGTCTACGTATCTTTTTGTTGCCAGATCATCGTCTGATTTTGGTTCTCTTACATTGATAATTGTATTTCTGTTCATATTGAGATCGCCATACATAATATCTCCAATTCTTCTGATGCATCCAGCAATCTCGCCCATGATTGTTGAAACTAATTCCTCCGAGTTTTTAATTTTGCCGTTCTTAGTAAATACCTCTAAGTCATCTTCGGTTGCATCTGGAACTCGCAGAATAATATGTCAACGGGATATGACTAGTCTTTAATCGTCCTTGTTGATCCTGAAAAACAACAACTTCATTTTGGTCCACATCTACGAGACGCAAAAGATTAGCGAGCTCATCCTTGACCTGGTCAAGAGTTGCATATTTGGATAAGTCACCTTGGGGTCTGAGACTCCGAGAAGATCTTCCAAAAGGATCTACCACTGTATATTCACTAAGGCCTGTTTAAAACGACGGTGGACGGCTATATCGTCCGGTGTTATACTCGTGCACGACTTTATGAGGCGGCGTCGTTGACAATGACACAACATCGAGCACAGCAATTACTTCATGGCCACATATTGGCGGATCAGTTTTTGTCTGTGTTGGTAATGTTGAATACCAGATGGGAGTGCTTAGAAATCCGTCAGGATATTTTAAAAGATTCTTTTGGTGACGCAAACCCATACGAATCAAAATATACAACTCCACGTGGGTCAGTCGCAAATGCAATCCAGTGGGTACCTGGACTCGCAGAATAATATCTGAGGTCAAGTGATTTCAAAAGTCTACCTTCGATCTTAATGAACGCTTTAGCGGGTAAGAAATATTTACTTGTATCCTGAACTTGCAACTCATTTCTACCTCGTGCGTTAGGTACACTTGCATCATAAGAATAATATTGATAATCACGCACCGATTCATCCTTGGGAACTTGTCCATGTCAAATGCTGGACCAGATACACGTTTAAACATTTTTATTATACTTGTTATCATCCAACACGAAGACCACTTCCTGCTATTAGACTAGCAGTGTATTTTGTTTTCTTTTTCTGATAGGGGTAAACCAGTCAGCTATGCTAGTTTTTGATTCGCTGCTTGATTTATTCTTTACTAACATTTGCTGGCATAACTTCTGTGCTGGGTAATTTTGCTGGCTGAGGTCGTCGTATTAATCGTGCTAGTCTGTCCTTGATTGCTGAGAATGCTTTACTAGCAACATTACCAACAGCACCAATACCTTAATCTCGAACAACGTCAATAGCTTTCATTCCCAGTTGCTTTCCAATAGGTACTTCTTTTAAAGGTATCCTCTGAATAGGCCCTGAACAGCATCACAGAGTCCATCTCCGTAGAAAGCTTTATGCGTAGGTAATCGCGAATTTATCACCCTAACCATTACAGGTCCACGTTGAGCATTATGTATGATTATAATAATTTCATGTCACTGATCTAAACGCATCAATCATCAACGATTTCATCATCGCGGTAATCATCAACGATTTCATCAATAAAGGACCGATAAATATTAATATCCATGATACCGCCTGTAAATAATCTCTGAAAAATATCAGCTGCTTCATTAACGATTTCTGGGGAATTATTGCCGGCTCGTTTTCCGCCAATTAGAATTTTTAGTCGTTCAACATCGGCAAGGACATTATTGGGATATGGAGTATGAAGACAACTTCCTCGAGTCACCCAATCGCTCAGACCACTTCCAGTTGTTACTGTTGCTTTTTTCTTAAATATTGAATATAAATCCCTCCTTCCTTCGAATACGTTTTTCAAATTGCAAATCTTCCTCTTCTTGTTTATCTTTTTAAAGTCGCGACTCCATTTTCTTCTTCTCCTTGTTTCCTTAATTGCTTAACTTATTTAAATTGCAATTTCATTTCTTCTTCTTTTCGTTTCCTTTCTTGCTCTTCTCGTTCAATATGTTCATATACTGCATTGTTAAAGATGTTAAAATTATCAACATCTTAGATAGATCTGATCTGTGGAGTATCAGTAGCGATGCGATATACATCTTTAATCCAATCGGCAGATCTCATCGTTTTAACTTATCCGGGTTTTATATAAATATCTCTTTTACTATATCCAAATGCGGCAATATCAAGTAATTGGGTTCCACCCTTGATAGCGGCAATACCTTCAAGCGTGAATTTATTTGTAATGTTAATTCTAACTTTTGGCAGAGGTTGTGGCTCATCTTCAGTTTGTGATTAAGGAGGCTGCCCCAGTGGTGGTCGAGTTGCTTGAAGATGGCCAGTAATATGAACAGGCAATGTCTCGAGAACTTTTTGCGCTGCCTCAGTTCCTGTAACAATTTTTTTTTTGTTGGTTCGACAATTGGTTTAAATATCTGTTCTGTACCCTCTGTTAATTCCACTCGAGACTCCTGACGAACTTGCATTGTTGGTTGACACAATCGCGCACGGGAAGATATTTTTTAATTGCCTCTAGTCGCGGTCGAGCAGCTTTAGCTGTTTGAGATTACATGGTTAGTGTTATTATTGACATAATAATGATTTAATAAAGCCACACCCATACAGCAGCAGGGAGGGTGACGACCAAACGTGAGTGTCTCGGGTCGGTAAATGAGGACGCAAACACAAGCGTCAAAGATAAAATAACCCAATTAGAGAGATCTCAGTCGGTTAGAGGCCTCGGTTTAGCGTTATCGACCTTGTGTTTTCGTTTTCGTAGGAAGTTTTATTTTCAAACAATACTTGCTCCAAAATTGGTCTGTTCACCCTCCCTGCTGCTTTCCACTATTCCCCCAATAATTGAATGTGGGTATCACTATTTGTAAGTATCCTATAATTAGTAGTGTCGATCATGAAAACCGAGTTAACTTTAATACTTTATCTGCCGTATTTAAGTAGTATTACGTTTATAATGCAGTTTGACATAATACAGCTCTATATCCTTGCGTGCTATAATTAAGTAGTATTATATCTATAACGTGGTTCGATACAATACTTGCCCTATATATTTGTGTCAATACTTTATATTTTAACTTATTTTAAACGACGTGTTTCTTTATTCACTGCTTGTTTAATTATAACCAGAATTGAATTCTAATTATATTTTGTTAACTTTTCTAACTTTTAAAAACAAAATTAAATAAGGAAATATTATGTTACATTAATGAATTCCTTTCATTAAATTGTCATTGGACGTAATTGACTAAAAGTTTTGTTTTCTTTTTCAAGTAATTAAGCCGGGTAAATGCCCCACAACAGCATATGGTACTTGTTCAGATCGATGTTCCTCAGATGGAGACTGTCCTGGAAAAGAGAAATGTTGCACTTATGGATGCAAACACATTTGTATTGCCCTAACCATTGAGGGTACCTATTTATACTTTGTTACTCTGCTAATATTTGTATTGCCCCAGTCACTGAGGGTACGTATTTATACCTTGTCACTATTCTAATATTTGTATTGCCTCTGATATTGAGCGCACGTATTTGTAGTTTGTTACTATCCTAATACTTGTATTGCCCCAGTTATTAAGGGAACATATTTATACCTTGTTAATATCCTAATATTTAAGATTAATTACTTGAAATAGTATCTATGTCACTGCATAAATACGTGTTTTCATTGTAGCAAATGTACATTATCCCCAACTGCTGCGTCACACCTATTGTTACTACCCAAAGATAGGATGAATCTCGGTCTACAAAATCGTTGCATATGCACGAAGAAGGATTATTGTCCCACATTTCCTAACGAATTCTCCGCATATTGTGAATACGCTTGCATCTTTAAAACAGGAAAAAAAAACTCATTCAACCTCGTATCACCGTAAGATGGCGCGTAAAAATTTGGTTTACTGAAAATTTTAGTCTAGACTTTCAATAACCTTTAAACACAGGTTACTGCTGTCAAGGTAACGACAATACACTGCGCCCAAATAGTGTACTTTGGATAGTTTGCGCAATGTTTCCAATATAAACAGTAAAATCAAATAATTAAAGAGCAAATTTATTCTAAAGATTAACGAAACATGATACAATGATATGGTCCTCAAATTGACTTTGACCTATAATTTATTTTGCTTTCATAAATAATACTGGATATGCTAACAGAAAAGATATATAAATTTCAGCAATGGCTTATTTTCGTTAGAAAACGAGCTCTTGAAATTTGTACCTGTAGCAAGATCGGTCAGTGCAAATCACGTCCTGTTCGCTTGACACTACTGTGCGCTAAAATTTAGGATGTGCGTGTGTTGCAATTAATGTGTATTTTGATTCTGGTGAAAACGTATGCTCAGGCAATGACGGAAATTTTGGGAGTTTTTAATAGGTTTTGGAGCACCATAATCGCTGTAGAAAATCATATGGTGAAAGACAGATATTGCGATTCTATGGTCTTAAACTAAGCAATAGAAAAGAGTGAAAACCAACAAGTTTTGTAAAATGCAAGAAATAATTTATTTCCCTAGAATATAAAGTAAAACAATTGCAAAAATAACTTGCGGTATTCCTAATTAAATCCCAATAATCCTAGAATTTCTAAGACAAGTCTTAAGCCACGTGATCGACGACTGAGATATTTCCCTAAGTAGTTCTACACTGACAAACAAGATTATACACACATCAATGTTAGAAACACTTTTTCTACATGCGTTGTAATGAGATATGAAATGGGTTCGTATTAAATATGAATTCTCTGATTTTTAATAAAAATTGCAGTTATTATTATTATTATTATTATTATTATTATTATTATTATTATTATTATTATTATTTTTATTATTATTATTTTTATTATTATCACAAGAAATATATTATACGAATGTCCTGTATATTCTTCGATTATTTAATTAGTTCCGATTCTTGCTAGATGCTAAATATATTACACATTTGTACACTCGTGGATCTTTTAAATATTGCAAACGTCTGTCGGCTACCAAAACGTATTACAGATTTGACCAGTTCATTCTCTGATCATTTCAATATTTCAAAAGTCGGTCAAATATTTAAAGTATTATAGACGTATCCTGTAGATTCACTGATAATTTCAATATTTCAGATGTCTGTCAACTTCCAAAAGAGGTTGGTCATTGCGATTCGAGGAAAAGGAGATATTATTTCAACGTGAAATCAAACAGGTGCCGATCATTTTACTACAGTGGCTGTAGAGGCAACGAAAATAATTTCTCATCGCGTAGGAGCTGTCAACAACGTTGCGAAAGGAAGAAGTACTACTGAAATGATTAGACTTTTAAAATCCCGTAAGAAAATATTCTTCTGGTCATTCTCAACATATTAACTGTATAAATCTTGTCATGGCATAAATTGCAGAATTTCTGATAATATCGAATAAGAAGGCAAAACCTTTATATGAGCAAACGAATAGAACAATTCTTTATCCAACCATAGTATTTTATTCAGAATTCAGGAGTATAGCCACCGAAGTATTAAAGCTCTTTAGGTTTGTATCAATAATAAGATTTCTAAGATCAGCATGAGAAAATAAAACTACCATTTCGTATATATATATATATATATATATATATATATATATATATATATATATATATATATATATATATATATATATATATATGATATTTTAATTTTAAAAACGTCATGGACGTAATAGATTTCATTTGATGTTACTCTGACATCTGTGATTTCCTCGGTAAAGCATTATCACACTTTAATATGCTTATATTTTGATCAAAACAGACGTGTTACTTTCTGACTAAAAAAATTAACAAAACCTACTCACCGAATAAACGCCTAACCTTGAAAAGAAATCAACTGTCGTATCAATGTATTTAACTATTTCTAAGCTTGTAAGCTAAATGGAAGAAACATGTAGTGAACAAAAGCGTTTCCATCAGTGCGCAGGATAAAGCGTTTAAGGAATAGAATTTCTGAAATCATGTTGTCAAACCATGATAAATATGGGTTCACAGTTGTGATAAGTTGATGACAATTGTATCATCATTATTTATTTTATTCCTAGAAGACCTACCAGTAATATAAGGGTATAGTTTGAGTCCTATTGCAATTTAACATTGACACAGGGAGCAATGGAGTTTATGGGAATTTAACATTACAGAATCAGAGAGTATGAAATGTTTGAAAATTAATAGCACAACAAAACCGGGATTATATGACGTCGTTGAGAATTTAACATTATTGGTGAAAATTGTTGAATTCATAGTGATGAAATCTTATCGCTTCATGGGACCCAATACAAATTTACCATCAATCATCTGAGATGTCCTACGGCAATATAACATTACGGTTTTGTGGATCTAACGGAAAATTAACATTAATGGTTTATGGGGTCATTTGGGATTTTAACATAGATGGATCACTATAGTCCTCCATGCGAATTTAAAATTGGTCTAGTACAGCTCTCTGTTTAATTTTGCATTCCCAAGAGCACACACGCAAAACAAAATGGATGACTGATGATAAGTTACAAGCTTCTTTACTATAGGATTAAAGGATCATGGTTGGGTATTTATCGATGTGTAAATTTTACCTAATCACTCACAAAGTATATAAAGTTCGAAGGACTTTATGTTACCTTTGTGATTGATTAGGTAAAATTTACACATCGATTAATACCGAACCATGATCATTTAATCCTTATAATTCCAATTTACTTCCTTCCTTACTTCCTTTCTTTCGTCAAATCAACGTATTCCATCAACATTGAATTCCAATTTAAGTAGCGCGAAGTTTCCTTTCATTCGCCGTTTCACATCGCGCAATAATAGATAACCTGTACAGAACCACAAGAACATATTTACTACTGTCACATTTACATTTATTCACAAACTTCATACTTTACATCTTAGGCAATGGCTAATGGTGGTTTCAACACTTTCAGTTTATTTACAACATTCTTGTTCAATCCCATCAACTATGTCAGATGACCATGACCTTACATAATAACTGCTGATACGGACTGAACAAGTGTGCTAGATTAAATTTCCAATGAAACCTTAAATCATTATGGATTTTATCAATGAACAACATGGAAATATGAACAAGACGATGCTATCCCTTGCTAGAAAAAGGTAACAATTAAATAAGTTGTATACAGGAATAACATTTTATATTATTCTGATCAGTATTAATACTTAAAAAGATCGTTCAGTGATCTAATGTGAAATGAAATGTGACTACAGTCACACTGACGTTTATTCGCAAATTCATTCTTTACATCTTATGCAATGGCTACCCGTGGTGTCAGCACATTTCTTTTCATATAAAAATAACATTCTTTTCTAATTTTAGTCAAGCTTATACAGGAATAACATTTTATATATTTTTCATCAGCGCTAATACTTAGCAAGACCCTTTCAGTTATCTGATGTGAAATTAAATGTGCAGTTGTTAAATGTAGAGTTGCTCGCAATACCAGCCATATGTTTTGTTTGGTTACATAGTTGAGTGCTGGAGTGCTGGAAGGACTGTGCGATTAGAGTGTTTGAACTTCGGATTGGAGATTTTATCAGTAGTTGCTGACCTTGATCTGAAGTGAAAGGGGGGATTGTGTTAGGGTCTGATACAGACAGAGCTCGACCACCATTAGCCATATTTTCCAAAACTGAACTAATGAGTTGTTTTTGTTCAGAGCTAGGTCTTCGAGTGTAAGTTTTTAGAGATTCCTTACGTTTGTGGTCTGTCATAAACAATATTTCTGGTTGCAAATCCAGCATTCCTCATAGCTTGAATTGACGTTGCACGGAGTGAGCCACCAGTATAGCTCTGCACTCCTGCATTCTTGCAAATGTCTGGCATGAATGAAGAGAATTGCTTTGATTGGACCGGTTCACAAGTATACCATTGGTCAGCGAATTCAGGAGATCTTAGTAATTCTTTACATCTTATGCTTAAATAAAGCCTTTGCTGCTTTGTCACATTTATGAAAGAAACATTTTACAGATTTCACTGAGCAAGTGTTTGTGCCAGTAGCATACATTCTTTTGTCTGATGTTTCTTCAAGCTTATCATCAACACCACCTTGGTGGGGATTTTTAAAACTGTTTCATGATTCAGAGTAATGTACTCAATACCAATGCCAGATTTATCATTTTCAAATTTTAAGGGCGCTGGGGCCAGTTGATGGTGAAATTCTATACCTCTGCCCACAAAATGAATAGGCAGCAGAGACCATATTCTGAATCGAAGGGCAACAGGGTTGTTGGGGTTTGTTATTGTTGGGGTGGGATGCTCCTAATATTTTATTTAAGCTATTGTAGAAGTCCCACCCAGGCTCCATTTTGGGTTCGAAGTTAAATTAGTGAAAGATAGATGTAAAGCTCCGAGCCCCCAGTCAGACCCCGGCGGTTAAATGGCTAAATATACAAAAGGTTGCAATTCAATGAATAACAATTTAATAACAATTCAATAATCAAATGCTTCACATTTCTAATTACACTCCTTCCGCTCGACCCTATAATAGCCTATTGCATCACTTGATTAGCAGTGTGAGATCGATTTCATTTGTGGTATTCTTCTCTTTCCTATTTCTCCCAATTCCTTCTCCTCTTCCTCCCCGACTTTCTCCAAATTCCTTCTCCTTCTCCTCGACTTCTCTATACTCCCTCCCCTCCTCCTCCACTTTCTCCTCCAGACTCCTATTCCTCCGCCTAAACCTTCTCTCCACCGACTAGACATCTGTCGACCTCGACTGTTCGGCTAGTCTCAATTCCGTCTCCACCGCAATAATAAATGCACTGTTTTACTACAAAGTAACCTAATAGCAAATTACAAAATTAATTCTGACAAGCTAACAATCTACATAATTCCACCTCGCATCTAATAATTCTCTATGTAGGCTCAAGCCATTTCTCAAATACGCTAGTAAATGAAACACTGTAAAGGTAATTCTACGATCCTATTAATTAAGTATACATATTACAATTATGATGCCGTAATATTCTGCAAAATCGAGCAAATAACTTACTTACCTTTTAAGAAGCTTTGCCGTTCCATAGAATCTACTTCTAAGTCTTACCGCCAAATTATGAGTGGCCTCTCTTGGAGTAACCCTATTGCTCATCAATCTTCCTAGGCGAATACTAAATCTTCGCGTACGAGTTAAAAAAGTTATCATTCGGATCTAAATTGCAATCACACCCTCTATCTCAGTTTCGAATGGATGTCGCTGTGAACCGATCCAATCAAACTTAGCGGACAATGTCCCTCCCGCTGTCTGTCAACGTGGGGACGGATAAGAATACATCCCGTTCACCACGTGGAGTTCCTTTTGATCTTGGGACTAATCTTTAACACCTAGATTTGATAACTACAAGCCTTTGTTCAGATGGCGCGATCTATCGCCTTTGACGATTCAAGTTTTCCGATCTCCGGCCGGTCATGTAACCTTGCGAAGAAGATTAACACAAACCCGTGGAAATCTTTAGACATCGAACACATGGCCGCGGTAATATTGGCAAGACAGTAGATGATAGTTATACATGACTTTATAGCTGGGGTTTAGCAAAGGTGACATGGTCACATTTGAAGATACGCGTTGATATTTCCTAAGTCTTCCAGTGAAATTGCTTGGTAGTGCTGGGTTGGCATTGAAATAGCTGATTTTAGATTCAATTTCAGTTTTGCATTTAATACTGAATTAGCATTTTTGAATTCTTTGTCTTTGTCAATCTCAATATCTCTTCCATTGTCCTTCAAGTATCTGTTTATGGCTGCACGAACAGTTTTCAAGGAATTCTTGTGATATTCGTGTTCCTGATCTGCTGGCATTTTTGTGACCCTGGATGATAAAAATTTGGGTTGGGCCTCAGCGTAAAACCTTCTTAAGTGGCCACTCAGCTTATATGGTCTGATTGTGTTGAAGTCAGGTTTGTATCCAATAATTTCAATGCACCAAGCTGTAAGTAAATAAAAAGATATTCATAGGAATACAGTTCTTTCGCTTGGCAGGATAATTTTGAAATATAAATAAAGACAACATGCCCTGCAATTTGTACATATATTGTATAATTATGATTGGGATTTATGTATGTATTATGGTGACATTTATAATTATATTCTTCAACTTTTGAAGTTTTTCAAATTTATATAGAAGATTTATTTCTTGAGAAGAAGAATAGCAACGCAAATTTTGTTGTCATTTCTTTTTCATTGATATTAATGACTACACATCCAAAATAATTTAAATTAGCAATCACCTTTATGGATTATTATACACATTTTTCAAATGTGTTAAGACACATTGGTGGAGATGGTAGTTTTACCATTTTAAACTTTATTCAGTCTTCGAATAATGGTCTCCTAATTATTTGTTTTTATTTTTGTGTAAGTCGTCATATTAATGCCATACCACCAACACCCACACGTTTTTGTTTTTAAAATAAACAAACAAAACTAAAATTAAAAAAAATTAAAAATTTACCATTGAAAATGCCAATGCTCCATTTTGTGTTTCGTTTAGCAGCCTCTGAGTATTGATTTATTCCAATAGCTTTTAAGTCATTCTCTGATAATTTCTTGAATCTTGGTTTATATCCCTCAGCGGCCTCAAAATTGACTGGCCCAGTTCCCACGCTATTATTGTTGTTGTTGCGTATGGCTAGGGTGACAGCAGTCATGGGGTGTTCTGTGAGGAAATTTATTAATCTCTGTTGTTCTGTTTCATTTTCAGCGCTTGTAACATCCATCGCAATATCGTCAAATCCATTTTCATCTGCTTCAATCGCTGCTATTATTTATTTTAGCTCCCTGTCATCTAATTGTTCCAAACAACTCCGCAGAAAATTGCAGTGAAACATTACCGTAATCGGCCATTTTGCTCGACTATGTAGCAGGCGAACACCAAATTGTATAGTAAACTATGCATTTCAATAAAGGAATATTGGAAAAAGTATAAAAAGATTATAATTTATATTTATTTGCTGAAAGAAAATTTAAAGATGAAACATTCGTTTCACAATGTCGTGTCTGCAATGTTTATTTCTGTTGCAAAACAGTACAAAAACCGAAAGTAGTCCCAGAATTTATCGATGTGTTAAACATTTCCTGATCAGTATCACGTGACCGTTTACAGCCAATTGTATTGCCGAAAATCCTTTACATGTATAAAATATTCGAATTATTCATCCATACTGACCAACAAAAAAAATACAAACACACACAAACATATGGGACCGATAGAACTGATCATGGGGTGACGCATATACCTTTTCTTGCCATCAAGTACACCAACACACATGTTAAGTGAAGTGTGTAGCTTAAAGATTTAGATTTTATACCCACCATACCATTCCACATACAGACTGAGAGCAAAGTGGCAAGAGATAAGTTGTATGCTTAGGCTTACGTTCGAACATGTTCTTTCACAGACAAAGAGAAGGGTCTTAGTTCATGTACTCACTGTCTAGCATGCCATTCTACACATAAAGGGAAGGAACAGAGTATACTTTTGTTTCAAATGCAGAAAGTTTCATATAAGTACACGTGCTCAATCACACGGAAAATGGAAATATGAATATTGGGTAGACGATTGTGATGGAGAGATGGTCCAATCCACATATACAAACGCAACCAAACCGATGAGGGAAGATAGAATATAGGTAATAGTCACTGAAACATGTTCTTAAGTACACCCATACATACAGACAAATGTATTAGATAAGATATTAAATTTGTAATGGTTGTCAGCACTTGGTCTTACTTAGCAACAAACAGGTTTGCTGACCAACACATATCCATCTTGACTAATAGTCACGTTTACGAACTAATACTCATACACACAAATAAAAATTAGTTTGCATCAGGAATGTCAAGCATCGGGTAGAGTTATGAGAATCAAATCTTATTTTTACAGACCCGCAATATATATCTTTTGCACAAAACACCCACCTTACAAGCACAACGGATGAAGGAAATTAAGAGATAGATAATGGTCAATAGCATACATAATTACAATCCAACACCCACCAGTATCATCCAAAACCCACACTTACAAACCAAACGGACTAGCACTTATTATTGCTTTATTCAGACACAAATAATGGCAATAATGATCAGCATTATTTTCTAACACAGTGTGATGGCCATGAAAGGACATTTTGTTATGGGGTGCTTGTTAAAAAGAGATAGTTAACGCACAACACATCTTGCCTTTAGTCGACCTAATCTAGGCCTGACTATTGGACTCAAATGAAAGCACCCATTTCACACCCATTTCTCTTCACATAAATTTGTCTGACAAAACGTTACATATTGGCTCTGTCAATAGTAAGTTGTCAACTGCCATTATTATTGTACGATGGAGGTCCCGGAATCATTTTAGTGGCTAGAAACTGCCATCCCATGACTTGATTGCGCGATACATGACAAAGAAAAAGTCAGTGACATCACGCAAGGGATACTCAGTTTGAAAGTTATGCAAAGAGTAATATAATTTAAATTGTAAGACAAAGTATCAGTTAAAATAGAAGACAAATCAGAATACACCTTTATACACCGAACACGGAAAATACAGAAGAAAAGTGACCCAAATGCATCTGATTCTTTTTCATTATTAGAGCAAAAAGTAGGCCTAAAGGTTGACCTCAAGAAAGGGCAAGTACTTGCATCTTTGATTTAACACACCATGTTGTATCTTAAAAACAACTACGTTGGCTCGACCCAAATAAAATGAGGGTCTTAACGTATTTCTGACTATGTTTCAGAATTTATTATACTAGATATATATTTTTCAAGCGGTTTGTTTGCGTGCTTAATATTTATGAACTAATTCGTTCAAACCAATTATCCCATATACACTGCTAATACTTGACAAAGGCCCCGATGGAAATGATAGTGCGTGGTCAGATTACGAGACAAGGCAGAGTATATGTAGTTCGCTGCTTTTGGGAAGATCACTTAGGCTCGTTCCATGTGTATTAAAAGTAATAATATTCAAGACTGGAAAAACATTAAGCCTTTCACAAACTTTCAGAAACAAATTTCTGCAACAACTCTGAAATGTTCTCCATCTAAACTTCATCGTAATTTTAAATCCATTGTAAAGCAAAACTACAGCAGTCTAAAAAACAAGATTCCATTGAGGTAATGAACTAATTTTAAACAAATTATATAAAATTATGTCGTTGACTTTTCTAGGACGTTACGCTGTTTTAAAACAATGTTATATTTCGTTACAATTTGAAAATGCTTTTGTTGAGTCCTTCGTTCCTGCGTTTAATGATAGACTATATACTGGCGATATCTGTGCTGTTATTACAGATTTCTAGATACTATATACTATATGTACAACGCCCAGGCAGAAGGACACTATAAAGTTAAGAGACGACTAAAATATAAAAGAAGATAAAGTACCATTGATTTGCAAAAGTTGACCGACCTCATTCATTTTTCTTCACAAGAATATGTCAGCCTCATTCATTTTGTTTCTTCACAAGGGTATTCCAATCTCATTCTTTTTTTTTCAAGAGTATGTCAATCTTATTCATTTATTTCTCTTCACATGAGTATGTCAGTCTCATTCATTTCTTCTCTTCACAAGGGTATGTTAGACTCATTCATTAATTTCTTCACAAGAGTATTTCAATTTCATTCATTTCGTTTCTTCATAAGAGTATTTCAATATCATTCATTTATTCTCTTCACAAGGGTATGTCAGTTTCATTCATTTATTCTCTTCACAAGGGTATGTTAGTCTCATTCATTTTTTCTGTACACAAGAGTATTTCAATTTTTCGATTTCATCCATTTCTTCTCTACACAAGAATATTTCAATTTCATTCATTTCTTCTCGTTTATCCACAAAAATAGAGCAATGCCAATGAATTTCTTCTCTCCACAAGAGTATAACAATCTGATTCCTTCTCTACGAAAGACTAGGACAATCCCACTTATTTCGTCTCTCAATGAAAGTAAGTAAATGTTAGGCATTTCATATCTGTACAAGGGTAGATCGATCTGGTTTCACCTCTGCAAAAGAATCTAACAATCTAACTCCAAATAAAAGTGCCTTTTATTTGAGGTTATCGTAGAAACCAATCTCACAGCTTAAATTTTTACATCTTCAATTTTATTTCGGATTCGGCATCACTCTATGTTGACACTTCAGATTCATATTCTATACTTGGATGAATATTGTATTGTTTCAACGATACAGTGGAACTGGGTACAAGCCCTAACAACTGAATTAACTCAAGCTATCTTTTGAAAGAATGAATTTAATTTTTAGGATGATCATTGCGAGTTAAGGCAAATTGAACAATATAAACAATATGATTTCATAGGGATCTAGATGAAATCAAGGTGAATCCCTTGTAACGGCAAGATGTAATGAATCGAATATCCTGCCCAATGCATTCAAAACAAGGAGACCAGTTTATCCTGCTGTATATAAGTATGACATATTGTGTTACAGATAGATGTCATCTGATCATCATATTACCGGTCTGAAAATTTCTGAAAAGCGTCACTTGAAACGTTCTTAAGGAACATGAGGTCTGTGGAACTAGTCTGTACCGAGTTGTTAGCAAATAAGCGAGTTAAACACGTCGAACTCTCAACAGTATCACTAGTATACACAATAAATTTAAACGAATCCAAATCTGATGAATGGGGATACACTGCCATTCGTTTCACCAACATTTGAACATGTCTGAATTCTGTTAACAATATAATCTCCTAGTCATCATAATAGATTTACATCAACCACATCACCATTAGAATTTCAGTGACACGTTCTTTGCTCAAACTCTTTCAAATGCTTGTGCTATATCACAGAAAACAACACGCGAAATCTTTTGATCTATTGGATTATACGAAATGGTACATATTTAATAGATCAAAAGAAGAGCTACCTGATGTAGAATCCGGTTTGCTGTCTAGATTAAAATCCTTTGCAAAAGGCACTTAGCTCCAAATATTCTCTGCATGATATAGCCAATTATTTGGTTATAAGTGCCCTGAAAACAATCAATCAACACCTCTTGTAATCTTGGAACTGCGCTAACTACTGGCACAAGACCAGTTACGGCTGTGGACTAATTACATCCAACTTTGTTTTGCACGAGAGCGCATGAATATTTTCACTTCCTGTCTAATATATTTCTTATACAGGTCATGTGACAGATAGCAAGTTGTAACAAAATCTTATAGCATCATCACTAAAGATGCATGGTCTACAAATTAAAATTGCAGACAACTCATATCGTCATTACTTTCTTTAATATTTCCGCAGGCAAATCAATAATGTGAAATTGCTATACGAATGTTTCCATGAAACATATAGTACTATGCATTTAAGAGTTCCGTGTTGATAACTACTCAAAGGAGCACTGAAATACATTGTGCTGTCTTCTTCGAAAAAGAAAATGCTCGTCGATGCTTACTATTGGTCACGTGACAAATCAAAATGGTAATCTGGGGCACAAGAGGGGTGATTGGATGTTGATGCTTTTACATGAATTTGTGTGATAATAATAGACACTCAATTGCAGTTGCCCTTGGGATGAATGGGTTTTAATACATAATAATGTATCTTCCTTGAGGGAAAGCAGTTTTATATGCAGTTTTAGAACAGTAGCTAAAGCATATAATTTCTTGTGTAATGGGATATTGGGGGTCATCTCAAAGTGCTACCTATTGAACGTTTACGTTAGCACATCTCTCTCTTTCTCTCTCTCTCTCTCTCTCTCTCTCTCTCTCTCTCTCTCTCTCTCTCTCTCTCTCTCGTAAAACTAATTAATAGAAGGATGAATCCTCTTTGTTTGTCTATATGACAAACACATATTAATCGAAGTTAACCCATAGTTAAAGTTTAATGTTAATAAGTGAAGTTGTATAGCACTTTCTGCATGGACGTGGAAGACAGATGGACCCACACGCAGAGATGGGCGAAGTAAATGACATACCTCCAACATATTGACATAAGAGAATAAAAGAAAATATCTTGAACCAGTCGCAACTCTTGGTTACTAATCAAGAGATGAAGTGAATTTTATTGGGGTTAATGAAACATGTATCCCTTTCTTAGTTAACATCAAAGTAAATTTAAAACAATAATAATAGTTTGGAAGTTAAACTGG
>JAECUM010007420.1:0-12662 GCA_016617855.1 Megalonaias nervosa | reverse complement strand
ATGCAAACTTTAAAAAGATAGGTCTCAAGACTTATACATTTTGTTTGTTTGTAAAGCCACTTGCGAAGGAAATCAGCAGCACCAAACTGAAAAGATTTCACTGGGTACTTGTTAGCTCTTTGAGAGTATGTCTGTCTCTCTGAGGATTTGACACAGAAAACTTATATTCTATTAAACGGGTATAAAGAAATAAGATAAAAAATTACTATACAACAAGCTTAAAATCTATCAGGAAGAAATTAAAACTCGATAGAATGTGAATTACTCTTTAATATGACTTTGTAACTCAGTAGGAATAGACATCAGATAGGGCACTCAATGAGTTTAGGATAAGTTCTGTACATGGATACTGACAAATGATGGAACATTTGCTATTAATAGGGAATGTTGGAAACAGAGGTAGGTTTGCCTTAGTCAATTGCACTGCTCAGTCGCGTTTAGATCTGCAAGCTACACGTAACAAATACCATGGTATCATGCTGGAGAAAATACACGTTGAATGGCCCTCCTTGACCGTCCTAGAGCCCTTTTTCATAAGTCCGGCTCAACACTGTGGGTTGATAATCTTGTTCTGCTACAAACTTACTTTAAAGTGAAGTCCAACTGTGGAAAGACTACTCTTTAAAGGTCAATGAGAGACTTACCGTATTGAGACTGGCTTTTTGCTCCGTTTAGTTAGGTATTCATCATATCTCTCAAGTGTGGATACTAATGGTCAAAGACAGACTCATACAACGGAAGTGAAATTAGTATGCTACTAACATACAGGCAGAATGTTTGCCGTAGTAATGCGATGAATGAATGAGCCCCTTCTTGGTCAGTTGAAAACGGGTTTTCGCTAAAAATAATTAGTCGGTGCCATCATTAATTTTGAGCATAGAGCAATTTGACGATATAAACACAGCTTGGCATACTGGTTAAATGTGCACAGAATGCTATCTTGTTGATGCCTGTATGCCTTTGGTGAATATGCGGCAGCCTACTTTGAAACTGGATTTGGAATTTACGCAAGAAAGCTGCTATTTATTTCAACAAATGTTGATAGTGACAATGGCAGTCCACGACTTTCTCCAAGATGAAATAATGGATAAGGCCGTTGTCGCGTGAGTGGTTATTATTCTTTTAAAGTTTATTATTAAAGCAGACGAATAGACAAATATAGGGAACAGTGATAATATATTTGTTGTTCATCTGGTTATGATAAACAATGCATCGCACACTGAAGGTGCACTGGGAATAGGCCTGGAGTAAAAAAAAAACCCGTTGCTTCGATAGACACAGTGTAGCCCAGAATGAATTTCCAGCGAGACACTTTATGATGTGCTTGTAAGCTTTTTCTCTATCGCGAGCTATAAGTTTATTTTTGCCACTTCGTTGATTGGAGTCTAAGTGGAACCTTTGTTTTGTATTTCATTTTCCATGGTTATGTATTTGATGACTTCGTTTAGGATGTATAAATCGAACTCTTCTTTGCTTATAGCATTAATACTTTACGTTACAGTTATGAGTCTGAGATTATACCGAGCTCTATTTCGGCCATGACGCGGATTTCCTCATGGTTTATTCATAGATATTCGCCTGCTGATAAACATCCCAGCTACATAGATAAGATCACAGCATAAAGCTGTGATCTCAAGGGTATTCGTAATGAGGGCAGCATTGATTATTCACAAGGTTCAACCGGTGACCTGGATGCTAAGGTTGATGAAGTTGAAATTGATGCTAATATTGTTGATGACTTAGTGGTTGGTGGATAATGAGAAGCATTACTATTTATTACTTGGAATTCAAGTGAGCATTAAGATGTATTGCATGCATACATGCAAGCATTACTATTTGTTACTTGGAATACATGCAAGCATTACTATTTATTACTTGGAATACATATGAGCTTTACTGTTTATTAATTGGAATACATGACATCATTGCTATGTATTACATGCAATACATGAGAGCATAGCTATATATTGCCTGGAATACATGAGAGTCATACTGTTTGTTTATTACCATGAATACAAATGTCTTACTCCATTTCAACGAGTACTTGAGTGGTACTCGTATAGAGTTTTTGTTTAAGGGAATTTAGATGCATCATTTAGAACTGTCTTTTAAAGTGATACACAGTTTAAGATTGCAACAGCAGTATAACAGTAATTCTGGTTGGGGTATTTTTGCAATAAAAAATGCAGCAGAATCTATGATCTTTTTATAATGTCAGTTTTGTAAAATTTCTTATGTAATGCAAGTAATGCAATAATGTACAGGGTAATTTACTGTCCTAATTCCAGTTTAATACATATGCATAGTAACTGTGATGAGCTAATTGGTCAAATAAATGAAACTGCAGATTCAAAAAGTTTATTAGTTTCACCTTTGTTCGAAAGTTCTCTAATTTTATTTGCTTTTTTATCATTTTCCCATCCAGTCTATCAGAATATTTTTCTTTGAAATTTCTACTTATATTGCCCACTTTATCTAGTTATATAATATAACCAGTGCTTGGTGAAAGAAAATAAAATATCATAGTGTGTAATCACATTCCCCTTGCACTTTCGAATTTGCTGATTGATGATTTTAATTACTAGTGTACATTGCACATGATCATTGTGCTCTTGAAGTAACATTAATGGTTCCAACTTTTAAGCCCTGATAACTATAATTACTGTCATGTGAAATCTCTCTACACCATTTTATCAAAGTCTTGGTTATTAATATGATCTGCCCAACCTATATACTGACCATCATATTTTGACAGAACGTTCTGTTTTGTATCAAATACATCAAAATCTCATCAAATCAATTAACTGAAAACCGAAAGCTTTAATAACTCAATACAGGTTTGGCCATCAAGCACAATCCGTAGATCAACTTGATTATTTTGGTGTTGCACACAGCATGACTTTGCAGTCATTAATGCACATACTTGTACTGGAACATAAATATTCCAGCATTGCAGAAATTCGATCTCCTTTGATGAGCAAAGTATATTCAGCTATGAACTCCAAAACTTAATTCACCGCTTATAAATATCATTCAGTTAGTTTTGACCATTTCCTACATATTACATTTATCATAGTTACACTACACATTCCTATACATGGACCTTAACATGTACGACCATGTGTCCATTCCCATTCCATTTCCTCAATAAATTCAAGTTCTGCACCATCGACCATTGCAATCTTTTGCAAGGAACTTATTGGCTAGGAAGAAACTGATTTAAAGTTTTTAAAAATGAAAGGTCAAGGTAACAAGGAATGAAAGATGTAAAAATGGCTTGCATTTGAGCGGAGGAAGACTCCTATACATTTTTGGCTCAAAGGTCAAGGTCAAAAGGACTGAAAGCAGGGGAAAGTGAATATAAAAAGTGAATATAAAAAAACTAAGTTATGTACCACATGCCTTGAATACAATCTACGTTGATATTGAGACAAGGAAGACTGATTTCGGAGATAAAGGTCGTGTTTCAAGGTAAAAGGGACTCCAATAAAGAAAGCGGTTTCCGAAAAATAACTCTAGTTCTCTGCCAAGAACAGTGAGCACACCCTATGGATAGCTTATATTTCAATGCGAATAAAATCAGAGTTTTACTTTCTAACATGAAGATCTGACAGAGGCCACTAAGGGGTCATGTTCTGGTGACCTTTGAATTAGCCAATGGAACTTCAGCTTTCAGAAATTTGAAAGTGAATCAAATTTTTGGGCGCACATTGATGCTCTTCAGTCACACTATTAAGCCTCCCAAACGCTAAGATGTAAGACTTCACCTGATTGGCTGATAAAATTAGCGATTGTGGTAATAACATGGGTCACCAGAACATGACCCTTTAAGGGTCGTGTCAAGATCATCACGTTGGACAGTGGAGATCTGACTTTATTCAGATTGGCTTGCATTTGAGACCAAAAAGGCAAATATCGGTTTTGTGATTAACAGATCCAATGTTAATGTCGTTATGAATGAAACAGGAATAAAGGTTTCCACAAAATAGCATTATATCGCAGGTATATAATGAACCATTTATGGTACTCTGGTTCTTAATAGGTAATCATTCTGGCGGCGGCGGCCTTTCAGATCATTTTGAGTCAGTGGTAAGAACTAGCCTCATCGGAAAACTTGCTCGATTAAACACCGATTTAGGTTACTTTTATACACCCTCCTATCCGTCAATTTTCTTATAAAAAGAATAAAAGCACAGGACTCGATTAGCATACCCCAAACGTTATGGACTTGTTTCCCAGCATTGACAAAGCTAAAAACTCCAGATTTATACTCCATATTTTACAGATTTATTTCTCAGTCCTGACAGAGCACTATGCTGTGTTCATATATATACATATATATATATATATATATATATATATATATATATATATATATATATATATATATATATATTACACATACGCACACAGTAACTCGCCCCATTGCAAACAACGCTCCCACTTTTCACAAGATCTCTCGCATTTCAAAATTGCACCATGTCAATACGACCCCACTTTTCACAAGATCGCCCCATTTCAAAAGCACATCATATAAAAAAACGCACATATTTAAAAAGAATTTCCTTTACTGCTAAGATTTTCAACCTTTTAAGAAAAGTATAATAAATTTAAATTTAGTGTTACATGGTATTGATTTTGTTCTTGCCTTTTATATTAGTTCAATTAAATTCATATATATATCTCTGTTCGAATTATATTCTTTTAATCACACTTTTAATAATTGCTAATGTAATCTCCGACGATTTAGTACTTGTGTAAGGGTAATTAGAATATTTTTTTTACTATTAGAATCCATTGTTTGGAATTAAATTTTGATTGATTTTGTTCTTGTCGTTTTTTTCTTAGTTCATTATAATTTTAATTTTTACCGAATTGAAATGTCAAGAACTGTTTTTGGCTACGACATTCTGAGTATTGGAAAAAGTTGATAACATTATTTTAAACAACCGGGAGTCAGGACCTTTACACGGTGCATAGATGAACCTGAAAACTCTGACAAACCGAGAGAGATGCTTTATTTTATTTTATACCACGTTTTGTGGCAGATGAATAACAGCTTGTTCGTCGACTGATCAAACTTAGAACACTGATTATCATAGAAATAATGGTTGTTTACAGAATCATGCATGAAATATGACATTTGATAAGATTTAAAGGTGTTTTCCTTCAGCATTTCTCGGTCGTTGTTCTCTGTAGCTTAGGAACAACATGTTACATTACTCAAACTTAAAAATTTTATAATCGTTGCAATACAGGCTGTTTCCAGATTCATGCAATATGACACTTAATACAAGTTAAATTTCTTTCCGAGATTGATTATGTGTTTTCCGGCAGCCCTTTTCGGCTGTGTTTCTCTGCACCTTAGTAATAACATTACGTGAATTAAACTTAAAAACAATTGATCATCATAAAAACAGTACTTTTACAAAATCCTGTACGTAAGAGGAACGTTCATGCGATTTAAAGGTGTTTTCCGGCAACATTTATCAGTTGGGCTTTGTTTTCCAGTTGCTTTTTACTCAGATGAAATATAATCAAATATTCCATATCATAAACCAATAACTGTATGAATAGTTAATATTTATTTCTCGAGTGTTTAATTTCGCATTTTCCAAAGTTTTTTTTCCCGGCGTTTTCCGATCCTTCTATGGACCTTCCTTTACATGTCAAGTACATGACCACTGATACGACCGCACAGCTGGATGAGTTTGGTTGTGCTGATAAATGAAGTCCAACTTAAAGCATGAAGAGTAAGTCACATTGCTTTACATTTAATTCAAAAGGTCATTAAAGGGATGAAAATTGGTCACCTCTACATTTTCTTATAATAAAGTCGTATTTTATGTTCATTTTCATATTAAATGTAACCAATAATATATAGCTTCATTTTTTAAATATTGAATGTTGTTATACTAACAGAATAAATATATAAAAAAGAAACTGCAGGTGTTTGTGTAATATTAAATATTCATTTTGTGGGGCTTTTTTAATTGGTGGCGAGTTTGCTCCGATTTGAATATTCGTAATACTGCATTATCATACTATGTTGATACGCATCTCCGAAGGAGAGGTCATACGAAGGTTATAGTAGTCGTATAATTAGTGTCTGTATGTTTGCAAGAACAAATAACGTGTTACATGATTAATTAATTAAAAAGTTAAACGGTTAAGGTTAGTATTTTGGGGTTTGGGGTTACAGCTAGGGTCATTTCTTTAAAAATTTATTTTTTAATGGTTAAGCTTACAGTTGGTATTTTTTTTATTTTTTTTTTATTTTTTCTGTCTTTCAACCTTTACCTGAGAAGTGGACCTATTTGGACGCGTCTAGTGTATAATATTACGAATGCCTTACAACAAGACAATTGATATGAACCCGTGTCCTTATTCATCTTTACACTGACAGTCACCTTCTCTTTCTGGCACCGTGCCACGTCCGGTTTGTTATCTTGTCTCTTCCTTCCGTGAGTAATCTGGAATCGACTTTTAAGTAGGTGCCAAAATAGCGAGTAAGATTTAATCAAGTTTTGGGAGATACCAATAGCTCTGTATGACGGTCTGAAAATTGACCAGAACAGATTTTCCAGGCATAAAGGTTGTATTTATTTTTGACAAGAATAAATATAATGAAATATTTCAATTTAAATAAGTTATGCAAAATAATCTAATAACAATCCATGTCTCTTTCTGGTCATATTTTAAAAATATATCGCCCCAAAATCAGATCATGTATCTGCATTTACTGATTTAAAATAGAACTTGTTGTTTTAAAATACAGTACTAATTTTGCTTAACCAAAGTTTATTAAATCTTGTTGCTTGAATGAGCTGCACCTTAACTGTTATCAAGAACTTCCCGACTAACACTATCGCTCGCTATATACATTTACAATGTTGGCCATGTACTAAAAACTGGATCAAGAAAAGAGCTCTTCGAGTCAGAGGCACTTGATTCCGGGTTAAACTAATGTGCACACATTAGTTTACCCCGGAATCAAGTGCCCGTGACGTCGAGTGTAATTGTCACAATATAGTTTGGTACGACTTTATTTATCAACATGTTTAGTTTTCATTGGGAAATCACCGCGTGCGACATTCAATCTTGATTTTACACGATCACAACTTTAGGTTGATATCGTCAAAAATGTCCAGGCACTTTAACATTGATTCTGACAGTACGTACTTCTCGGGGCATGTAAATAATGAATTTTGAAAAGGAATATATATATGTATGAGGATTAAAACAAATGAATAATTAACATTTAAAGGTGTGTACAATCAAATTGCAACAAATAACACATTACAGAAATAGTCTGTTGTGAATGACTACATGACTTGAAGTCAGGGTTTTGGGTTTGGGATAGTCCTACAACGTAAGAGGTATCACATTAAATTTTTGTTTTGGTAGCACCAAAACCTAAATAACATGTGATGTCTTACATTGTAGGATGAGGGTGGGGTAATTGCTTCATTTCATTTTGTTTGTTTTTTAACCACTTGTCATAACATATAATACTATTTTAATTTCCTGTACAAAGATGGGAATAGAAGAAAAGTAAAAAAATAAAAATAAAAAAGATTGGGATTGAGTTAGTTTAAAAGAAAGTTTGAACATAAAAATAAAAGAATAAAAAATGGGATACTCCTGCGAGTTTCAAAGTCACAACCTCTTCTTTGACAGCCAGGAGAGTGTTGTAGACAAACGTAGGTGTATATATAAGATATGTATATATACACACATGCTAACAACATTTACATGCCAAACTGTTAGCATGAACTATAACTGGTTTTGTTCTGATAATGAAGTACAGCAAGCTGATGTCCAGATAGCAGTTTTCGTCATAATTTGAACATCTTATTCAAATAACTCAATTAGACTACACGTCATATGCAGTGGGCAATATATGAAGGGAAACCACCCGATGTCATTTGTATTTTTGATTTTGGTATAATCATTTTCATTGTTAAAGTGAAACTCAATTATGGCATCATTTTTAATGTGTTTTGGTAACATTTGTGAGAAGTACTGTACAATTATTCTAGGCAGAGAAAATCCTCCTGTTTAGGGAGCGGCACAGGGTTGCTGAGTGGCCTATAGTATTCACATATACATGACAGTCTCACATATTGCCTCCTTCTGCACATGTTCATGTTGCAGCTCAACCAAAGTAAGCCTGTGAGAAAGCTTGCCAATAGCTTGCTGTGGGTAGGCCATTATATAGCCTATTATATGAAAACTGGCAGTAAATCTAAAAAAGGGACCAACCATTTCATCTTCAACGAGAGGTGACTGCAGTCTTCTTTCAAATCAGATTTTTTTCTTTTATCTTAAAATGGTTCTTGTTTATGATGAATGTTGCAAGTTTCAAACTTCATGCAACTGAAAGGTGGGTCTTTCTTGGACAGACAATACTGAAAACAAGTACCACAAACAGCACATTATATCCCCACCCACATGCATGGGCACTGTAGTGGGCCATGGTTGACTGTTTAAAACTAGTGACCAGTTGGTCTTAATAACTTGACTATTGTTCAATGTATATGGTCTTGAAGTAAACTTACTCTGCAGAAACAATGATTTTTATTAGATTTACCATGCCCTCATTGTGTTACACCAAGGAATATACAGGTTTCTGTACAAGCCATTTCTATTAGATTTACCATGACCTCATTGTGTTACACCAAGGAATATACAGGTTTCTGTACAAGCCATCTGCTAAGTTTCGTCAGGAAACATACTCTTGAATAAAACTTGGTCTGCAAAAATCATTGTTTTGCACAATGACCAGGACCTTTTTAACCCCCCAAAGATAGATTAGGACCCCACCTTTTCAAACATCAATGAATTTTCAGAGCAACTCCTCAAACTGGCAACAAATGGTTGAAGAAATTTCAAAACATAATATGCTCCATTTTATGACAGACATTATAAAAGAGAGTCACCACTCGGGTGGCCTAGTGGTTTGAGCGGCCATCTTGGATGCGGGAGGTCGCGGGTTCGAACCCAGGCCAGGTCATACCAAAGACTTCTAAAAATGGTACTAACAGCTGCCTCACTAGGTGCTCAGCATGAAGAGGTTAGTGTTAGGACTGGTCGGCATGGTGTCAGGATAATGTGACTGGGTGAGACATCATGCTACATGTCTGCGACATGATGCCCCAGTGCTAGACATCACTATAAACTGCCACACTGCAGATATTGTAGCGATTATGACTGAAAAATTGTTAAAGCTACGTTAAATATCCAAATCACACACAAACACACACACACAGAAAAGTGAGTCTCTATTGAAACACATGTTCATATAATCATCTTGTGACAGCAAATACAGCCTTAATGTTCAGAGGGAGATAATTTTAACAATTTCTAGATTACGTTGACAATCAAATGTTGTAAAGCTAAAATAATATTTCTATATATAGATGTAAAGTTTTATTGTCAGGTTTATACTGCAAATGAAAAGCATTGTGAGAGGAATATTACCTCTACTCCCCATTTGAATATGCATGTTCAGGTTTGTTGGCAGTTAAAGAGTACAGTAAAACCTGTCTTGTGAGACCACTGCTATGAAAGACCACGTATCTTGAGAGGCCAGGTTATCCTTGCATAGATTTATTGGTAATATAGTGTTATGACCTGTCATGAGAGACCATTATTATTTGACAGAAGGGGTGGTCTTTCAAGGCAGGTTCTACTGTACTACAAAGTTTGCCATATCTGAAAGCCTCATCATAGAATTTAGAATTAAAAAATGTGTTTATGGGCTGAGATTAGTATTATGAAACTATTTTATTCAAATATAAATTTAACACAGCAACTTAGCTAACTGTATTCTTTCGTCACTGCATGTACATGTTCTTGTATCATACAGAATGTTTCTATGTAGATGTTCCAGAATATGCAGTTTTACAATACAAATGAAATGAATAGGAACTAAAGAACTTCAGTGTGGCTGACATTCTACTGAGTGAAAAGAATTTCCAGGATATCAATTTTAGACAACTTCTTCCTTTAACTGCTGACTATTGAAACCATATCTGATATTTTTCAGTGATAAAAACAGTTTCAAATTAACTGCTGTGGTGGTTATATTGCATGCCAAAATTTGCACTATTTTCATTTGATAACTACGTAGGCACTATAAAAACTCTTTGGATAAAAACTCAATGTTAAAATGACATTCAATTTAAGAACAGTGGCTAAAACAATGTTTTTAATTATACATCTTCATAAGTCTTCTGGTGAAAACCTCTTGTCAATATGACCTTTTGTTCAGGAGATGTGGCATGAACAATATTTTAAAGATGCATGCTGTGGCAGCCATACTGGAAATCAGATTGTTACCATTTTTATTTAGGACAACAATGCATCCTAAGAAGGCTTTACATGAAAAGCATATGTTGAAATGACCACTCATTTAGGAAGACTAGTGAAATTTTCAAGATGGCTACTGTGGAAACCATAACTGACATCAGATCAGGAACATTTTATCTTAGGCTGAATAGATATCATAACAAGTCATATGGTAGAAACCCCATGTCAATGTGCAAGTAGCAATACAAATTTTTCAAGATGACTGCTATGGTGGCTGTATTGGATGTCCGAGCAACACCATTTTCATGCAGGACCAAGAAGACTGGGATAGATATGCGTGTAAAGTTTCATGGTAATCCTCCAAGTGTTTTAGGAGTGGTGATAACAAACTTGTACTAAAGGACAGATGCATGATGGATCAAACAACCATTGCATACTCTATGACCAGTGCAGCTAAAAGGAGACAATAACAAAAGTCAGCTTGTTAAACCATTGCAAATCTGAAATTGAAACAAGAACAAAGCTTGTAATAAAAGACTGTGGCAATGAAAGGGTTTCAATTCTGCACTATCGTGGGATGAACCAAAGCACTGGAACATTTTATTCAGTAAAGTAAATTCTCTAAGAAGGAAAAGTTGTGAGAAATATTCAATATAAACTTTTATTCCTTGTTGATGCTATGTGATTTTTTTTTTCCACAGACTATTTATGATTTCTTCTGGAATATTCCTCTTAGGCTCCCATGTAGCCTCCTTCATAGTATATCCCTCCCATTCAACTAGATACTGCTGAATGCCTCTTCGCTTTCTCTGTACATGGATTGCTTTCACACTGTAGACTTCTGAAAAGTAAAATAAATTTACATAATTCACCATATATACCTATTCTGACGAGTTGTAACTTTAGTACCAGAATGTTTATAGGGCCCTTTTGGTCAATAAGTATTTTTTATGTCTTCTTCCATGTACCCTCCCCCCATTGAGAAAGACAATTACTGGTTTTCTGCTGTCCATCAGTGTTACACTTTCAAGTACATAACTCAAAAACTGAAGTTCTAAACCGGACCAAATTTGATATTTATATACCCTGTGTGGTTTCCAACATCTGATTAAGATCTGGTGACTGTGGCCTAATTTTCCAATTATTAGTTTAAATTTTTCACTCTTAAAATAATGTAAGCTTGCTTTAAGAACATTACTAGCAGCAGACAAAAGACCTTTGGAATGCTTTTATGTATTAATATATACATGACCTGGTTATTGCATTCGTTTTAAAATTAGGGTAGGTAGATATTTTTTAAATTTTAAACATTACACACACACATATATATGTATATATATATATATATATTATAATGATTAGTAAATATATAACATACTAAGCAGTTCAAGTACTGGGCTCAACCCATTCAATTAGATGTACAAAATAATTTCGGAATTTTTAAAGAACATTTCTAAAAACATTTACCCTGGGGGAAAAATGTTCTAGGGTCATCAATGAAAAACAGGGACTGGAAACACACATATTTTCTCTTCTGATCCAATGTTTCAGCCTCCTGGCCCTTTGTTAGGTGACATGTTAAACATTTTATAATGTTTGCAAAACTTAAGCAGCCTGTATGCTTTTCAAACTGAGTTTTCACAAAACCCTCAACAATACTGTTGACAACACCACCAGTCAAGTAGAGTGAGATTGCATGGCAAAGAAAATTTAGTATATTACATATAGTTGAAAACAATATTATATTTAACTTGACTGTATTAGGTGAAACATGATCAATATTCATGACTTGAATAGTCCTTATCACTGATGTTATTAATAATGAGACAGATTTAGTTAAAGTATAACACTCTGGAGAAAGTATTAATTCCAGCCTTACCCAAATTTTTAAGCTCCAATTTTCTTTTAAAACACACATCAGGAGTTCCAGGATTTGCTTTTGTTTCTGTCCCTTGTGAATGACTTTCTGTCTGTTCTACTTGCTTATCTGTAAATCTTTTGAAAGTTACTATATATGTTCCTTGTGTACTGGTAGATTCGTGTATGGATTGTGGTGCTGTGGAAGTGAACTGTGAAGTGGTTTGTACTGGTGGTGATATGGTATGTGTTACTGGTGGAATTTCAATGGATGTTGACTATGAGGTTGTGTGTGGTTGGTGAAATGTTGTTCAGGCCTGGTAAATTGGTATGTGAGACTGGTGGAATTTCAATAAGAGCTGACTGTATGAAGTTGTGTGTGGTTGGTGAAATGTTGTTCAGTGCTGGTAAAATGGTATGTGAGACAGCAGTGTTTTGAAATTCAGTCAAAACCAGACTGTTTGTAGGATCTTGGATCATGCCTGAATATT